>JANBSU010000128.1:0-35851 GCA_027578835.1 Coemansia sp. RSA 2050 | reverse complement strand
CACGCACTCCGAGCTGTGGTTGTGAATTGAAATCCAGCCAAGAAGCGCACAAGAAAACTATAAAAGGGGAAATGACATCTGCTGGTAAGTCTTTATATTTTACACACCACCCACCTCTACCAACAACGCAACACCTTTATTCTTGTTCTAACCATTGCCTAATTTTTATCAACTTTCTTTTTTTACAATGAAGGTCTCATTTACTCTTGTCACCCTTGTTCTTGCTGCCACTATTGCTGCTACCCCTGCTCCCGCACCCGCTCCTGGTCCCCAAGTTGATCACGTTGGCAACTGGAAGCTTCCGCGTCAGGTAGGCCACGTTGGAAATTGGAAGCGCTCACGCCAAGTCGACCATGTTGGCAACTGGAAACTCCCTCGCCCAAAAAACCCATAGACGCCATCTAATTATAGTCCATTTTCACTGCTTTGCCGCACCCAGGAATAAACCAAATTATCTAGCATTAGAGTGCAACTTCCACAGCTAGTGGATTTCTATGGCCATGTAATTATCGCTGCAGTGCTAATGTCATTTTATCATAGGCCAGTACCAGGGCGATATCCACAGCCAGTGCCATCCGTTTGGTGTTCTGTTTCAGATTTCTTTGCATGTGCTCCAACTACCCAATTGCATACTATTGCTTGGAGTGCCTGCTGTATCTGTAGATATCCGAGGGCATAAAAAGCATTAGTCGCAGCGTGTGTGGGTCTTTCTTTTTTATCTTAATAGTTCTATCTTTACTTTTACTCTTTCTCTTTACCAACAATGCACTTGCGGCTGGCCTTTCAGACTCTTCCACTCAAGCTAGCCAAGGCTATGGTTGACTGTGTTATAGGTATCAGCCCGCCACTGCTTATTGACGTTGACGACAAGTACGAGGACTATGACAAGTGCCTGCTGCTGTTGATACCGCTGCTGGACGTTTGCTGTAGCTTTCGTGATGTTGTTTACTCCCACTATTGTCAGGAATGAGATCCGCCTAGACTACAAGGACGATGCTGCCACCATCAAATGCTGTTCATGGCCACCCAGTCTCGGAGAGCCGGAAAATATCGAGTATATTCTGGCAAATAATATTCAAATTGTGCTGGATATTTGGGAGGTCATTGACGACAAGACGCTAGAAATGCAGCAGCAAACCTTCGATTGCAGCACAGTGTTTCCAATGGCTCACACATTCTCGCTCAGGTTCTCTTTATTTACGCCAGGCTATCCTTTTCAGGGTCTCTTTGACCAGCTCAATCCTCTAGCAGTGCAGGCTAGCATTAGTCCATTCATCAAGCAGATCAGACATATGGTGCCCAAAGCCAGCAATATTCGAGTGGAAGTTGATTAAAAGCCTAAAGAGTGTTCTATTTTTATCAGGCAGTACTTTGGCAGCTTGGTAGTGCAGCTCTTCTCGCTTGTCAGCCATGTAGAGCTTGATTCTTACAACTGGCTGGTACCAGCGGCGATAGATATCAATGCCATCCGAGATCTGGCAAGCATCAAACATCGCGTTGCCGGCGTGGAAAATCTGCTTTTATTGTGACTCAATGCAGCGACACTTTGGGACATCGACATTACGCTTGTTAATGGCGGCTCCATCACTGACCTTCTTGGGGACAATGTTGACAAGTACATCTATTATCCGAAGCTGTGCAGACTAAATGTCTATTTTAGTGCTGCTGATGTTGCGGAGCGGCCAGTATTCCCAGGCACAGTGCCATTTCCTTGTCTTCAAACTTTGCATATGGAAAGCAGCTACACCTTTAGAGATGACACACCCTTCCAAGACAACGCCACTATGCTCAAGCGTCTTAAGCTATACGTGGATGAACAGGCTAGTGCAATGCTCCGCAAGTGTAATGTGTTTAGGCCAGCCAGTCACAGGCACCTTTGGCAAGTCAGTATTCGGCTTGTGAACTACTCTATGCCTGCGAGTACAGCTACCAACACGCCAATTGTGAGTGCTGCGCTAAGAATTAGGCGCATTGCGGCTGGGCTCAAGGTAAATGGCACACTGGCGTCCAGCGGTTCTTTTTCTTGCATCCAAGTTATCTCGTTACACGGAATGCCAGTGACGCTTATGGGCGTCATTGTCTTGGTTGAAGGGGTTTCCCTTCTCTCGGACCTTTACTTGGCTTGCAATGGACTTGGTCCAATGCCTACAGGCGTCTCTCAAAGCCAATTTCCGGCTTACATGCTCACCAAGTATGCTTCCATGAGCAAGCAGTTTCGGCATTGGCACCTTGATCCAGACTTAATGTGGCTCCATATGGATGTTGTCGAGTACCTACTGTTGCTGGTGCTGGTCTGTCCAAATCTTCACTTTAGAGCCCCAAGCCCAGCTTCTCGCAAAACCCTCAGGCGGAAATGGCGATAGTAGTCACTAAGAGCAAGGTCAATTACCACCAAGCACTCTTGCGGCTTTTGTAGCATGGCAGCAAAAACAAGCAGTTTGTTATTTACACCTTAGGCCTTACTGCTTTATTTTTGATACTTGGCAGCAATCAATACTTTGGAATTGGCGATATTTATGTCTGTTCTTTTGGCTGGCACTTGTATTATGCTATGGTGTTTCAGCATGGGGCATGGCTTGCTGCTGCGCTCCCTACTCTTTATTTTCCTGCTAAGCAGCCCAAATTACTACATGTCAAATCCGCCGCTGAGCTGGTTTCCATCTATGGCGTTAGAAAAGACTATAATAGAGACTTTGCGGTATGAGTAAAATGGTTCAACGCTTTATACCTTGTAATAACTGGAGGCAAGAAAGGAAAGGGTGGCTTTTAAACCATGCTACGCATGCTTGAGCAGGGTAATATGGAAGTCTCTCTTAGAACTTATGCTAGTGGCTACGAGCGACTACAATAGCAGTCACTACTATTTGATTTGTAGGACATGCCAGCTATCTATTGAAGCCGCATTTTGCCTAGCCAGCAGCAATTACACCAACTCATAAATGCCAACATTGCCAACTGACGGCTTAATAAAGTCTCTCAGATGCTAGTTTTATGTGGCAGATAATTTTGGCAGCCACCGTTGTTGCCTTGTATTTATCTTGGGTTTGTCTATACCAGCGAAAGCTGCTGGACCTCTTGCGTGCTCAAAACACAAGGGGCTAAAGAGGGACATCTCAAGCGTGGTGCGCGACAGTAGCATTTTTTCGCCTGATCATGTTATGTTTGTACTGTTAGTGGCACACCCGAGCGACCAAAAAAGTAGTAAACCTATACTATTTAAAAATGTCAAGAGTGCAAAATACGCGGGTTTGCGTTAGTAGTAGCAGCACTAACGTTTTCCTGGCTGCATTCTTTGTATTAAAAACGACTGACGAGATGCAAACATTGCTTTTTTGTAGCTTTAGCAAAAACAATCGAGGCACAAATGCTCAAAGCGACCGGACTCTTTAAATTGCTAGTATAGCACCCTAGAGTTCACTTTAGAGCAAAAAGCATGGCGTAACAAACGTTATCCAACCGCCCTGCTTTCTGCTAAACGAGATATAGTAAACAACACTGATACTGGCATTGCCTATAGTGCTATACAAAAAGAGGTTAGTGCTCCTCTTGTTGCTTTTTGTTTCTTGCGCGCCCTACCACTCTTCATTTCCTCTATTTGGCACGTTGGCTTGGATCTGTTTAATCCTCGCTCGCTAGTTATCCACTGCTATTCGTTAATTTTTAATTTGCTATGAATGAGCTTTACGCAACTAAAGCGTCGGGTCAGATAGACAGTCGACTGCACGCAACCCCTCTCGGTGCTGTTCCGAAGACTGTAATTCCTCACGTAGATGCGCGGCCCGAAGCTGGATTGCCTAAAAAGAGAAGACGCCCACCATACTCATACACTGCGTTGATAGCGCAGGCGATCATCGTGTCCAAGAACAAGCAGCTTACGTTGCGCGAGATTTACGATAGCATCAACAACGCCTATCCTCAGATATGCCAGGGCCCTGACATTGGATGGCAAAACACCATCAGGCATAATCTCAGCTTGAACCAGTGCTTTAAGCGTATTCCACGGCACCAGCTCCCTCCCAGTCTAAGTTCTAGGCTGCGCGGTAAGGGAAGCTACTGGACGGTTGATGTCGACTTGATGGATCCGGGTACTCGCATGCGATTGGAGGAGGCATTAGCACTAGGTGCAACTAGCAACACAGCTCAACCTGGAAGCTCATCCGAGAGCAAGCGCGCAAGGCTGTCTCCTGGCTTGCAGCTGTCAGCACCAAAATTGAATCGTACTAAAGCCGGCCGCTTGAGCAATGCTAGTAGCGATAGCGGCAATGACGTCACGACTTTTCTCCCTGATCCTCAGTCTTATTGCCCATCCAACCAAAGCAGCCCGTACACGTACTATGGCGACGAGGAGATTCAGTATGTTAGCCCTGCTGCGCAATCGTCTTCGCCCTACTTCCAAAGCACAATGAATTCGCCAATCCCTATGCACACACTGCCCGTCAAACACATGTTGCCGCCTATCCCTCACTGCCACGCTGCTAGTGCTGGTACTAATCAAGCACCCAATCTTCCACCATTGACATCGGCTTTGCCGCGTCCGCTACAAGGTAACCGGTCTTACAGCCGGCTTGCCCAGCATCGCGGTGCCGACAGATTAGCTAGTTCGCCGTTTGCCACCAGCTCCAATCATAGTCACTGGGGCGGAGTTCCCGACAGCCCGCCACCACTTGATAACGAGCCGACATCACTGTTTGCGTATACGGCGCCGCCATATTACTCGTTTGGAGCGGCTGTGTCATGTGCTAGATCCACTGCTCGGCCAAAAAGCCAAATGCATCCCGCGGTCTTCAACTCGGCAAACTCTTCAGGTCCAACCCTGACGCCCATCGCATCATCTCTGGAGTTGCAGAAGCAGTCGCCATGCTCCCTGTCGCCAGCATCAACTATTATGCATCTACACGGAGCATCTGGTAACAATAGCGAGTCCGAAACCAGCTGCGAATTGGTAAAGCTAACCATCAACCACTTGCTCAATTAGACAGTCCTTCCCACCAGCTTATTATCTATAGTAGTTTTAGTTTAGCGGTCAAGCAAAGGACAATGTTAAAGTATAATCTGACAATATTCCAGTAGCTCTTTATCTAAGCAGAAACTGCTGAACGACCAATCCGACATGCTGATAACCACGTCGATACCACCGGGGTCTTTGGTTGGGAGCCAAATAGAAAACCCCGGTGTCAAATAGTGTGGAATCATAACCTTTTCCGGAGCGCCGCACCCAAAGTCAGTTTTGTAGAACTCGAATCGGGAACAGTTTGTACAGCAGAAGAACGTACTTTCATCGACGCCCCATTCGCCGGCCCCTAAGATTGGCGTACTGCGGTCTAGCATTTGGAGGCACTCGCGTATGTAGTCCGTATCTACATTTGAGACGCTGTTGCGGATAAACTGGGCGCCCTCAGAGAGCGGTGGATCCAGTAGCTGACTTCGTGCAATGTTCAGTTGAAGTGGGAACGACGCGTTGCCCATGTACACTGGGGATAAATCGATACGCTTTCGCACATCGCAAGCAAGCAAAATACGCGTATGCGCAGATATGGTGCTGGCTCGAGTAAAAGAGCGCCACAGAAGCGCGCTGAGCACGTCGTTTATAGAGACGCAGGTGGAAGCCGATCCAAAGTCACTTTTCAAGCGCTGCAAGGAATGGGCTGAAAATCTAACAACGTGCATGCCGAACGGCTCTGTATCGCGTAAATTCGGTTTATTCTCTGACGCAGCTACGTCGCCTTTTTCGGCTGCAGGGGCCTCTGCGACGGTAGGCGAATAGCGTACAGCTTGGAAAAGCAGATTGCGGTCAAACTCCAATCGATCTCTCGCCAGCTCGATAGCAGCGCTACAGGGACTCCGATATTGGCAAGTAACGGCGCTCCAGTAGCTCATAAAACTAGTGAATCCCAGTCCATCTAAAACGCTGTGTCGAATCCTTACTCGTATTGCCACTCCACTGTTTTCTGAAAATCGAACCAGTAGGACCGAAATAAGCGGTATGCTCGAGGCGGATTTGCCGATGGCGGTCTCGGCAACGTCCTTCGTATCCAAATCTTGCGGCCATTGACTCCATGCATATTCTGAGCGCTCTAGCTCTGCAAACGCCATGCTGACATGCTTTTCTTTAAAACGCGGCCTATTAGGACAAGTGTGGTTCTCGACCAGCACTGAGCGACCATCGACTTTTGTTAGGGTGCCAAGCAAGACGCTGAACCGTCGTGTAGTAACGTGGAATCCTTGCCGTAGTATCTCGGTGGGCATGAACGATTTAGAGCCGTCTCGATTACGGTAAAAGTAGACAAACATTATGTGAGAGTCGCCCTGAGCTAGATCGATGGGCGATAGCGGATATGCCGTACCAAGCGCTGTCGTTCTGTCCTCAACCACCATAGTATGATTACCGCTGCTAGAATTAAAAAAGAGAGTGAGTGGCAAATGCAAGTGTCAATACGGAAAAGAAACGATTAGGTGCAGCTCCTAGCTTTCAGTCGATCAGTTTGATATGCAAGTGACTGTGCTTTGTATTTATGCCACACGGACAGGGACTCCCAGAGCGGCAAGGTCTTCCTTATCTTTCCAGATGACAACAACAACAAAATAAGGAAGGAAGAGCCAATGTTTGTAGTATTGTTTGGTGAAAAGGGTGGGTCGGCCATTGTCTCCAACATATAACTGCTTGTTGTCGCGTCTAATACTTGGCTGTGGCTTGGGTGTCGTCCCTATATCCGGAGCATTGACAATAGAGGCTTGGCGTGGGGGAGAGGGTATTGAGACGAGTATCCCCAAAACAAAAAGAAAACCTAGCAGCAAATGGAATAAGGGATGGAAGGTAGATTATGAGAGCAGGGGAGTGCAATGTTTTGAGGCTAGAGTGCCGTAATTTTGCCTCACTACTATTCAGTCCTTTTTACAAGAGTGGATGGAGGATGGGGTTTCCAGATAGAATAGGCTCAGTGTTAAGTATCAATGTAAAAGGATTAAACGGTATAAACAAAAACAGCAATGCATAATAGTGG
Organism: Coemansia sp. RSA 2050; assembly: GCA_027578835.1. Taxonomy (NCBI): domain Eukaryota; kingdom Fungi; phylum Kickxellomycota; class Kickxellomycetes; order Kickxellales; family Kickxellaceae; genus Coemansia; species Coemansia sp. RSA 2050. The sequence continues at coordinate 28,850 of JANBSU010000128.1, read as the reverse complement.
CGCTTCCGTGATGCTATTTTGCTAGCGCAGATGCAACACGCGCCTCGTAGTTTGGTTTATGTGGCTTTGCCTTTAGTGCATTGTTCTCTTGAGCCATGGGGCTGATGGTCGCCGAGGAACGGCGTGGAAGGGATGAGCCCGTATCATCTTTGGGCGAGGATAACTTGCGTGAGAACAGCTTGTTAAGCATGGCTGATGTCGTCGAGGGCATTGATGTTGGAGATCGAGTTCGTAGTCGATGGGGGGGGGCTAAAAACAGGGTAGCTGTGGCGGCCAAGGTGGATGATGTTTCTACAATACGGAAATGTAAAAAAAGGTAATGATGTTTTGGAACTTTTTTAACAGGGAGGCCTCGGGGCATATTTTATACCAGCCGCCTTTAGGCAGGTAGCATAGAATAGAGGCAGAGACAAACTTGGCGCCTGTGCTGCGGCCAGAGCAACGTGACTCTTTTTGCGAACAACTTTTCTTTGTAACTGTGCTGCGGAAGGCGCAATGCCAGTGAAAAAAATCAGGAGCACGACTTGTACTCGTTTATTCCGTGCTTTCGAGTGCCGATCCCTTACATGCCTCTGAAGAACGTTCCGCTGAATAAAGGGGGAAGCACCCTTAAAATATTATTTGTGCTTTTTCCCTGAACGCCATTCCGGTACCGCAGCAAAGTTAAGCTGTCACAACTGGATAGGAGTGTAAATCGCAGTACGGGGATCTGCACTGACCATCCGACAGGAGGTACTTTTTACTCATGCTGCAAGAGCATTAGTAATCTATGCAATGCGTGAAAATAGAAACACGGATAACGCGATTTTTCTTATCATCTTTGTTGGGGCAAATAAAGAAATGACCTTGGCATTTCAGGCCAGCACTGTGACTCAGGAACCAGCAAGAGGGGAGTAACCGGGCTCACATGCTATAAGGCAGTTGCTGACAATTAAAAGCGAACCTGGTGTGTTGCCAAGCCATTAGCTTGGCTGTGCATCGATAGATGACGTTTGCCTTTTCCCCATCGGTCTGCAGTGCCTTTTGGTCCGTATTACTAATTGTTATCAATTAGGCGCTATGTAGAGGCACTAGTGAAGGGTGTTTGTGGATCAAAAGCCCTAATGTCGCTAGCGTACGCCCGTCGAAATCGCCTTGCTTCATAGTACGCCAGAGTAGGCTCAAACTCTGGCACCTCCAGCAGCTTTAGGCACTGATAGAGAGGAGTATCAAGCAGTTCTCGGCGCATCCTCAGTCTGTCTTCAGCAATATCGTGGGCATTGATCAGAGCATTGACCAAGGACAAAGCACTAATTAGAGCACGTTCCTCGACTCGCGCAGTAGGAAGCTTTGTAGAAGGGGGCGACGCCAAGCCGAATGTCTCCGCAGTTTGGTCAGTGCAAACAGAATCGCAAAGTGGTGGATCGTCCAAGTGGGTCAGCAAATCGGTGACAAAAGCAAATGCAGCGTGGGCCAAGGAGTCGAATCGATTACGCAGGCCCAAGGCCGACTGGGCGCTAGTAAACGCATCCAATACGGAGTAAATACCGGTCTCTGACTCCCACCGGCCATCGGCTTTGGCTCGTTTAACCGAGTGCTTTGAACACAATTTGGTCAGCGTACGGAACGCATAAGTGAGAACCAGTGGGCAGCTAGAAAACCCGAGCAGCAGCGAGATACTTGTAGGCAGCGAGGTTTTAGCCACCGCTGCGATTCCTACGCTCATAGTAGCTAGGTAAGACGTGCATTGTATGGCTTCGGATATTGTCCGTTCTGGTATGTCTGCGTACTTGTCGAATCGCCCGTCGCTGGTATTTACAATGCGCTTCATGCTGTAGTTTTGCGCGTCGGCCTGAGAGGCACGAGCACATACCCAGCAGAGTATGATGTGTTCGATGATCTCGACGGCATTTGTTTCCGTGGCTGGGTGGCTTTGCGCGCAACTGAGCGGCGATTCGAGGTGCCTCCGTAGCTCGATAAGCGATCGCTTCAGGGCAGCGGCGTCTATTGGTGTCGGATACAAGCAACTGCTGACAATGTTGACTAGGGCCTGCGTATGATGAGCACGCAAGCTGTCTAGCTCAAGGGTCTGCGTCGACGAAGCAATGCTTTCGGCCAGGCTTGCAGTTGAGTAGCTCATGTTGCTATAAAAGAGCAGTTTATGATACTTTGAAGAAGTCGAGCAAGTAAAAAAGCTGGATGGAGGAAGAGAGAAAAAGAAACATTCCGATGGTATGAAGGAATAGCAGAAGAAAAGAATGCTGGGACTACAGTAGGTCAAAGACAGTAGTAGCGTCAAAGACCCTTGATCTGAGCCATCACTAGAATGGTACCATGATGTAGTCTATTCGCAAACGAACGTTAGAAAAGGAAAGAGAGATGCCGAATTACATATGCATGGCCTTCATTGTCCACTCGTATGCTACAAATGTGGCTGCGTTGGCGGGGAAGGCACGGAGAATAGTAGGGCCAAAGCCTCGGAAGAATATACGCCAGTTGCCGCCCTTTGCCTCGACCAGCAGTGCCTTGAAGGCGTCAGTTGCCGATTTGTACTTGTAGCCCATTTGCACACGCGATTTTACGACATCCTGCGGATAAGCAGTCAGCCAGGCAGAGATGCCAGCAAACCCGCCCGCCAAAAACTGCTCAACGCCATTGCTCTTGGACCCATCGGCCTTACCCAGACGACGGTAGACCAGCCCGGCCTTCATGCCCTCGTACAGTCCAAAATACGCCCAAAAGCTCGGGATATCGCGCAGAATAGTGATCCCCAGACCGCGGTAAAGACCACGCAGTCCACGCTCCTGGAATGTCCGCACGCCACAGTTAAATACGCCGGTATAGGGCTTGTGGCCCGCCACCGCCGCCGAGCCAAACTGCGTTTGCAGCTTGACCTTGAGCAGCTCGACTGGGCAGTTGAGGAACGACATAACGCCGCCAGCCAGGCCGCCAGCCATAGCCTTTTGGCCCAGCGTCAGCGGCTCCGAAGAGTTGCTCTGCAACAGGCGCAGGAAGAACCCGTTTGCGGCAAACACCACTGCGTTGCAGAAGCCAATACCCGCTAGCGGCGAGGTCACGCCCTTATAAAGACCCATGGGGCCCTCGCCCTTGAGCGTCGCGCGCAGGCAGTCCATGCCACCCGAGTAGACAGGCGGGCTAGGCTGGGTCTGCATGCGCACCTTGATGGTGTCGAACGGGTGGCCGACAAAGACTTGGGCCCATCCGCCCATCGTACCAGCGACAAACTCGCTGGCCGCCTTGGGGACCGCCTTTTTGTTTGGTGCTACGCCAGCTGCTGCTGTCTCCATTTACAATGTACAATGCGAATTGCAGCGCCGCGCAAGAGAGGTGAGATATCTAAGGGGAGGAGGCGGAATCGAGAGAAAGAGAAAGGGTGAAGGAGACGCCCCGCCCCATCTCGATCAGTGCAAGCCATGCACGTTCCAATGCACTGGTGTGGGAAGAACAGAGATGACTCAATTCGGCGACCAAGATTGATTAGCTGGGCGTGTTAGATCACGAGAGGTTCCTCTCAGTGCGTCTTTTTTCTGTGTAGCCCAAATTTTGACCTTTTATTTATATTTTTTGCTCCGTCGATTTTGCAAAAAAAAATGCTCTATGCTATTCTCGCCTACTTGGGTGGGGCCGAAGAGACACTCGCATCTATTGCCAGCTGGGCTCCCACCATCACATACTACAGCGTGGTCGTGGTATCAGGCCTGGTGGTACTCGCAGTGTCTGTCGTGTGGATGTTTCAGCGCGACATGGTCTATCCAGCGGCCTTCCCAGCTCATTCGCGCGACCGGGTACGTATTTGCCCCAAGTGGCCGACACCCCTGCGCCCAGCAGAGCCACTAACCCACACACGCTCTATTGCTTATAGGTCACCCTGCCCTCGCAGTTTGGCATGCCGCACTTTGACGACATCCGCCTGGAGACGCCCGACAAGGTGCTGATTCGCGGGTACCTGATTAAGCGGGCAACAGACGAGGAGACACGGCGTGCATCGACGGTGATTTACTTCCACGCCAATGCCGGCAACATGGGCCACAGGCTGCCGGTGGCAAAGCTGATGTATGACATGCTGGGGTGCAACGTGTTTATGCTGTCGTACCGCGGCTACGGCCTGTCTGACGGGCACCCATCCGAGGCTGGGATTAAAACAGACGCACTCACTGCGCTGGAGTTTATCCGCTCGCACCCGCTGACGGCCAACACCAAGCTCGTTGCCTACGGACAGTCCCTGGGCGGCGCCGTAGCACTGGACATAGTCGCTGCTAATGAGCCCGAGTTTGCTGGCATCATCTTGGAGAACACCTTCTTGTCCATCCGCAAGCTCATCCCCAGCGTCCTGCCCATCCTCAAGTGGGTAACGTTCTTGGCGTCGGAGAAGTGGGACTCGGAGAAGGTGGTGAGGCAGATCAACAGCGTGCCGACGCTCTTCTTGTCGGGCCTGCAGGACGACTTGGTGCCGCCGCCGCATATGCGCAAGCTGTACGAGCTCTTGTCGCGCAACCAGGACGGGAAGCGTATGAAGGTCACTTGGGAGGAGTTTGCTGCGGGAAAGCACAACGATACGTTTGCTCAGCCCGGGTATTTTGAGGCCATCGCAAGGTGGTGGAAAGAAACTGTTGACGCTGCTGATCCCTATGTGCCGACGGGCCGCCTAGTGGCCTTGGAGCCGCGCGACTCTGTCGAGAAATCGGACGGCGAGAACAAATACAGAGTGGAGTCTGCGTCGGCCGACAAGAGCCACGCAAACTCGGAGCGCGAGTCGCCTGTAGCTGCAGCAGCCAGCGTATCCGAGTCGAGCAAGAAGAGCGACTAGCAAAGCTATTATTTTTGGTACATAAATATTTTTTTCTTCCATTTCTGGTAATGTGGTGGTGGTGTGGTGGAGGGAAGCCGAGAAAGGAAGGCCCTGCCTGACTCTTGTATCTCCTCTCCTCTCTATTCGCTGAATCAAAGCTCAATTTAGCTCTTCTTCTTTTTTTTGTCTACAATGTCGGCCGAACCCACTGCCGCCGTTGCGACAGTTTTCGTCGAAATGGACGAGCCCTATGTGCAGGAGATTCTCCTGGCTGCATTTGCCAAATACTCGCCGCTGCTGGCAATCCAGACCACCGGGCCCGCCACTGCCCCTCGGCTGATGCACTGGCGCGAGTACGAAAAGATCGACTGGGACGCTGTCCACCGGTCCACTACAACTTTTGCTAGCGCCTTTTGTATTCGCAAGGGGCTTATTCGCAAAGCACAAATGTCGTTCAACATCAAGCTGTTTGTCGCAAAGAACCCCGGCTCCATACTAAAGACGGGAGTACCCGAGACATGGATCTTCGAGCTGGACGACGTCTACTACCTGGATGAGGCGCTGATGGAGTGCTACGAGGTCGAGGACGGTATGCGGGCGAACGAGGGGATCGATGATCCGCGGTTGCGTGAGCAGTTTATCCTCAAGCCGTCGCTGACCGGGCGAGGGGCCGGGATCTATGTGTTTGACACGAGAGAGCGCCTAGAGTCTCTGCTCGAGAGGGAGTTTGAGTCCAATGACGAAGATGAGGATGAGGATGAGGATGAGGATGAGGATGAGGATGAGGATGCGGATGCGGATGCGGATGCGGATGCGGAATCGGGTCAGGCTGTGTCTCAGATCCGTGAGTGGGTTATCCAGCGCTATATCAACCGCCCACTCTTGCTGCCCAAGCATGGCAGCCGCAAGTTCCATCTTCGGGTCTATGTGCTGGCTGCTGGCAATCTCGATGTCTATGTATACCGCCATATTCTGGCACTCTTTGCGCCCCGCCCATACACCGAGTCTGCCGGCGACTTGGACGATCAGCGCGCGCATCTAACCAACACTTGTCTGCAAGCCCAGCTCGAGGGATTCGATGAATCGGATGCCGTGCGGTTGTTCTGGGACTTGGACTTGGATCGGGGCAAGCTGGATGGGATCTTCGACCGGATATGCAAGATCCTCTCTGACACTTTTGCTGCCGTGTCGAACGAATCCACGTCATTCCAAGCATGGGCCAACTGTATCGAGCAGTTTGGCTTTGACTTTTTGTTGGACGAGGACTGCAATGCTCTTATGCTAGAGGCCAACGCATACCCGGACTTTAAGCAGACTGGCGATGGTCTGAAATCAGTCGTAGAGGGCTTTATGGCTGCCTCTGTAGCCACTGCTGCCGACGCCTTGCTGCTAAGGGACGCCGATGTGCCCGAGAACCTGCGCTTGATGATGGATGCCGATCGCACGGATCTGGTCAAAGTCTTTTCTCGCAGCGACGCGCGCCAGTGGTAGCATATGCAATAGATTCAGTGCACGATTTATATCCACGTAAACTTTGGCTTTGCTCTCCACCGCAGCAAGGCATACCCGGCCAGGTAGAATACCGTGGCAATGGCCAGGAGCATAGCTATATCTTGGCCAATAGTAAACCGGCCCATGCCGTATGCCTCGATAACCTGCATGCCGTCCAGGTAGCATACTGCTCCGGTACTGCACGTGAACTGAAGATCGCTAAACTCGTTCAATACAAACGCCGCATACGCATAGTACACCGGATTTATCCAGTGGACCCACTTTATAGCCACCGGAATTGTCTTTGGATTGGCTAGCAAGCCGCCAAACAACAGCTCAATAGTGATTATTCCGGGCGCAATTACAAAAGCCACGTCCATAGTGCGCACCGCAGAGCCTATCATCAGCATGAACGATATCGACACAATATTTAGGCAAGACAAGACGCCCAGGGTAGCAAAGAACTTGCCAGCACTAAACGTCAAGTGGCTGATAAAGTACACCCCGCAGATAAACACTGCGCTTGATGCGAGCGCTACGGGCATAAAAGTAGTCGCTTTGGATATGTAAAATGGCGTGACTCTGTACACCGCCGCCGAGCGCTCTCTCAGCATAATATCTCGCTCGTCGAAAAATGCGTACAGTGCCGGCATTACAATGGGAAATGTAGCATTCAATGCCACAATGTAGAGAACACCCAGCCGATTCTGTATGCTGGCCGAGTCATGCTTCAAGTAAAAGAACATAAACCCGACTATTAGCGCCGTTGCTAGCGATTGGACCACTTGGCTGGCGAGAAATGGCACGTTGCGCATCAAGTTGAGCCAGTCTCTTCGTGCGAGGGTTTTGTACTCGTACACCCAGCTATTTTGCGCCTGATGCGTCACGGCTACCGAGCCTTGCTCTTTGGGCACAATTTCTTGGCCATATAGAAAGACTGCCTTGGTGCACTCCCCGGCAGCAAGCTGTGATTTGTATTGCACGAAGCTGTAGGCCAAATCGGCTACGCGCACCTTGCTCTCGGCTAGGGCCGCATCACTGCGATAATCAAGTGTCATCAGGTCGACAAAGTAGTCGGCGGGGTTTTCGTGCACTGGGCATGAGTACCCGAGCTTTAAAAAATAGCCGACGGCAGAGGCAGTTGGACCAAAGTAGATGACATGTCCCTGCGATAGTAGAATTATTCTATCAAACAGGTTAAAAATCCGGGCACTGGGCTGGTGTATCGTCATTAGAGCCGCTATGCGTCGCTCAGTAGCTATTTTTCGAACCAGCTCGACGGTTAGCTGGGATGAATTGCTGTCAAGGCCCGAGGTGGGCTCATCTAGAAACAAAACCTTCGGGTCGGTCAGCAGCTCCACGCCAATACTCACTCGCTTCCGCTCGCCGCCCGAAATACCCCTATTCTTGGTGCTTCCGATTTGCGAGTCCTTAATGCCCTCAAGGCGTAGTTGCTGGAGAATACTGTCGACTCGCTTTCTTTTTTGGTCTCTCGAGTACTGGCTATTCGGAAGGCGCAATTTTGCTGTATAGAGCAAGGTTTCTTTTACAGTCAGCAGCGAGTGCATAATGTCGTCTTGCTGCACATACGACGTGGCTCGTCTGAAACTCCCTGGCTGTCGCTGGGCGCCGCAGTAGAGAACCTTCCCTGACAGCCGGCCACCGGATATTCGACCCGAAAGTACGTTGAGCAAGGTTGTTTTGCCCGCTCCCGATGAGCCTATGATAGCTATTGTCTCGCCTGGCTGGACATATCCGCTGACGTTGCTGAGCACTACTCGGCTGGTGGGCTTTGTGTCGACTTCAAGTGTCAGCCCTTCCCACTGTAAGATGGCTTCGCTGGGTACTCGGGATACAATGTCCGAGTCCCTCAAAGCCCGTTGAATGCTATCAGTAGCTTGGGCATGGGGCGAGCCAGCTGGCACTCGACCAGCGATGGATGGCAAAGAAATGGCGAGGTGCTCGTTGCTTGGAAAGCTGCGAATGTGATTGCTGAGCGAATGCCATGATTTCTCATCTTGACTATTGCCACCAAGGTCACTATCCATGATGCTTTTTTAATAACAGATACAAGAGCATGCAAAAGAGAGAGAGAGAGAGCCAAGCCTACTAGTACCAAACCTCTCTGCCAATTTTTACCTGTCGCATAAATTGCACGAAACTGCCATGCAAAAAAAGTCTAGCAGTAACATGTAAACGCGGAAGCATGCAGGGTAATTTCAAGCAAGCATGGCAGTAGTCCATCGTGTCAACAAACATACAATGTAATAAGTGTATTAGATATCATGAGGTAAATATTTGGCTGGGGGAGAGTATTTACAGCCAGATGGACTTTGGCTTGGCCTTCCAGCGAAGAACGGCATAGCCAGCAGCCATATCAATAAAGGCGAGCATAAGCAAGAACAAAATGTTTTGCCAAGTAGTAAAGCGGCCCACGCCATAGGCATTCACGACCTCGGCGCCAGTCTGGTAGCACTGTGTGCCCTGGGAGCAAGTAAAAGTCATGCCCCTAAACTCGTTTTGAGTTAGCGACGAGAACCCGTACTGCACGGGGTTGACCCAGCGGATCCAGCGCAATACTGGAGTGATCGTATGTGGGTTAGCAAACAGACCGCCGAACAACAGCTGGATGGTGAGGATAGCCGGGGCAACGACGAAGCCAACCTCGATGGACTTTACACCCGAGCCGACCATGAGCAAAAAGGCGACAGACACGATACTCATGCAGAAGAATGTGGCCAGACCGACAAAGAACTTGCCAGCATCAAACTCCAGATGGCTGATAAAGTAGATGCCGATAAAGAAGATGGTGTTGGAGACCAGGGCGATAGGCACGTAGGTGGTGAACTTTGACACATAGAACGAGGTGACCCGGTATGTGGCCGACGACCGCTCGCGCACCATTATGTCTCGCTCCTTGTAGTACAGCGTAAGGAATGGCATGACGATGGGGAAGGTAGCGTTAACGGCGATAATGAACAGGACGCCGAGCCGGTTCTGCACGCTGACCGAGTCTTTCTTGAGGTAGAAGAACATAAAGCCGATCAGCAGGGCCATGAACACCGACTGAGTGATCTGACCCATGAGGAAAGGAACGTTGCGCCGGGCGTTGGCCCAGTCACGGCGAGCCAAAGTAGAGTACTCTGAGAACCAGTTATTACGAGGCAAATCGAGCTCGCCTGAGACCTCCACGCCCTTGCCCGAGATGCTAGGTGGCTTCTCGCTGCCGCTGTCTGTGGCTTGCCGGGCCTCGTACTCGGAGAACCGGTCGGCAAGCTGCCTAACTTGGGCTTTGCTCCGGGCCAGGGCGTCGTCGCTGCGGTAGTCCAGGGTCATCAAATCGATGAAATAGTCGGCGGGGTTCTCGTGCATGGGGCACTGGTACCCAATACTGGAAAAGTACTCGATGGCAGTAGAGGTAGGGCCAAAGTAGACTACGCGGCCTTGCGACAGCAGGATAACCTTGTCGAATATGTTGAAGATACGGGCGCTGGGCTGGTGGATGGTCATCAGCGTGGCAATGCCTTGGTCGACAGAGATCTTTTTGACGAGCTCGACAACCAGCTCGGACGAATTACTGTCCAGCCCTGAGGTAGGCTCGTCGAGGAACAAAAGGCTCGGGTCAGTGAGTAGCTCGGTGCCGATGCTCACACGCTTGCGCTCACCACCGGATACACCGCGAGTAGCAGCGTCGCCAATCTTTGTATTGCGAGCGCCCTCCAGACGAAGCTGACGGATAACGGTGTTGACGCGCTCGGCCTTCCGCTCTGCCGTGTACTGGGAGTTGGGCAGACGCAGCTTGGATGCATAGGCCAGCGTCTCTTGCACGGTCAGCAGGGGGTGCATGAGGTCGTCCTGCTGAACGTAGGCCGTGACGCGCTTGAAACTGCCAGGGTGACGCTTGGCACCGCGGAATAGAATCTGCCCCGATAGGCGGCCGCCAACAATGCGCCCAGAAAGTGCGTTGAGGAGTGTGGTCTTGCCGGCTCCTGAAGAGCCAATAATGGCGATTGCCTCGCCTGCACGGGCCTCGCCTGTGATCCCGTTAAGAATAGGCCGCCACTCCTCAGCCTTGCCGGCCTTGGATTTGACTTCGTAGTTCAGGTTGTCCCACTGCAAAATGACGTTCGATTGTCCGGCGGCTTTCGCCTCGCGGGGCAGCGAGCGCTGGGGGGTCTGGATGCCCTCGGTCATGGCTTCCTCGTCAAACAGAGCAGACATTGTATGTGGCTATAGATCGATTGAGGCGAGCGAAAAAAAAAAGCGGGGAGGGGTCGCAGGGCTCAGAAGACAATAGTAGCAGAATCAGAGGCGGATAGATATGAGCAAGAAAGACGATGGAAGAAAGAATTAAAGTGCGAGACGCTTCTTCCCAATCGACGGGATGCACATCTTTTATACATGCCCATGATGATGCCGGAGAAAGGACGAGAAAAATCGCTTTTGGGCCTTGGCACCCGGGCAAAAAGGAGGCTAAGAGCAGTCAAAATAGCTGACATCGGTCAATATGGCTGACATCCCGCCTACTGGGAGGGGAGGATAAAGATCTTCGCTAGCCTCCCCCCACCACTGACGCACAGGCAGGCATTGTTGTCGAGGCTGGAGATTTGCAGCATACTTTTTTTTCCGACTGCAACAAATCAAAGACAAAGGCGGAGCCGAGGTCGGCGCTTTCCGCAATATTTTTTCGTACACTTCTAAGCTAGGTGTGTCGTTTTGCCGAAGCTGGGTGCGAGGCTCTTCATTTGCAGCCTGCGGGATAGCTCATCAATTAATAATATCTTCTTTGGGTTGACACATTTCCACGCATCTTCGCTCTGAAGTGCAGCAGCAACCAAGAACTCCCCTCGCTCCCCGCCAAACATTACCAATACATTTCTAGTTGAGAGGAGAATGTCCCCTTCTCCCCCTGACATGCCCCACCTTTCCGAATATCCAGCCGAATGCTGTCCGACAAGCTGGGTCGAGGACGACACCCTCTCTCTATTCTTGGCGCTTGACAACGAGGGCTGGGCACGGAGTTGTATTCGAAACACAATAGAAAGAGACATTAGAGCTAGAGGCAGTGGTGGCGGATCACAGAGCCAAGAAAAATTAGTGGCACAATGGCTGAATCCGTTTGACAGCTCTGCATAGATAAATATAGAACACTATAGCTAAGCCTCAGCGTTGTGGTGCTCAGACCTGTGGCTAACCTCGTAGTCGACATGAACGTGGCATCTGCCAACACCTGGCATGCGCTCGTACTTTTCTTGCAGAGACTCAGCAACGTCATGGAGCGTTATCAGCGGCGTGCATGGCGGCATCACGATATCCACCTCGACAAACAGCTTGGCGCCCGAGTGGTAGGCAACAACGCGGTCGACTTTTTCAATACGCGGGTCATGTGTGATAGCCGTATATGTGAGTACCTGGATCAGGCGAGGATCGGCGCTGATTCCAACTATGAGCTTGATCTGGTCCCATGCCTCGGTAACCCACGAGCGCAAGATCATGATGGCAATGATGAGCGATCCCAGAGGATCCATCCAGGCAACCACGTGCTTTCCGACTACTGCCATAGTCAGGCCAAAGGCGTTGACTAGCACGTCGTTGCGGTGATCTGTCATCAGCACATGGGCCGTGTGATACTCGCGCAGCGTGTAGCAGTAAAAGTACAGCACGATCTTGGCCACCAGGGCTGCCACCACGCACACAGCGTCGTAGACGGAGAGCAAATTGGGCGTCGTGCTATTGGCCCAAAGGGCGCTCACGGACTCTACGAACAAGGCCATGGAGAATGTGCCCATGAGCACGGCAAACACGATGACGCCAATGGTCTCCAGCTTGAATCTGCCCGATGGATACAAGGAGAAGCGGTCGCGGCGGCGAGCAGCCATGGACGCCAGCAGCAAGATGATCGACGACAAGAGGTCCATCGTCGCCTCGCTCATCATGGCGAACAGCGCCAGAGATTTCGACGAGATGGCCGCATACAACTGCGCCAGCACCACCAGTACGTTGACTACCACCGATACGCGCACCGCCATATCCACTTGCCGCTGCTTGGTGTGCCGCTCCTGCATCTGTAGCTCAAGCGCATCGTCTGTGTGCTGCTGGTTGACCAAGAGCAGCTCTGCGATGAGCTCGTTCTGCGTCTCGTAGAACGCCGCCACCTTGGGCCCGTTGTTCTGCGCGATCTGCCGCAGTGCCTCGTTGTCGACCTGTGCTGCTATGAACTGAGGCACTAGCACCGTCTCTGTCCGCGTGATGGTTGACGACATTGAGCCGCCGTCAAACGTGTGGCTGCTGCTGCTGATCCGCTGGCACCGTCGGCAAGGCGATGTTTCGCTGGAGATCGCGCCGTAGCTCGTGGGTTTCTTGGGCGTACCCAGCGTCAAAGCTGGCTCATGCTCACAAGCAGCAGCAGCAGCGCTAGTACTAGCCGGCGATAGCAGTGGCGGCGGCGATGACGGTGCCGGCAGCATCGGAGCTGTCTCATCGGCCGGCGGAAAGGCCTCTGTGCCAGCGGTGTGTGGCTTTGGCTTACCGGACGCGCGTGCCTTTTTGCCGGGTCGCTTGCCGCTAGCTTTTGACTGATGCTTGCCAGCTTTGGCCATATTAAAAGAATACAAGAAAATATATAATGCAAAAAAAAGAAAGGGAAAAGAGTTTGGAAGCACAATGCTCAAGTGAGCTGAAGAAAAAAAAAATAGGGAGCTGATTATCTTTTTTTCAATAAAAATCACTTGAGTGCAGTAATGGTTGCCAAGGTTGGTGACAACAAAGTAGATGTTTCTCCAAGTTGACTGAAACGAGCAGACACTACACCTACTGCGCAAGCAGAAAAGAGAGAAAAAAAGGCTCGAACGTGCGGAGGAACTAGAAAATTTCTCTCAAAAGACCCAATTCTGTGGGATCACTTTTTGATATTCTCGTGCACATTGAGCTATAAAAAGAATCTGCAACATAGCCACATTACATTATTATATACATTAGAAAGAGGGAGGCTACTGCAGGAAAAAAAAAAATAACAATAGACTGGAGCAGCCATCGCTGCACTAGCAATAAAAAAGTTTGCAAGACAAGCTGGAAAGAACCCTCCTATCCATGCTTGCCTCTTCAAGAAATCGGCGATAGACAACATGTGGAGCAGAAATCACGCTTCGGCGGTAGTTGCCGAGCTATGCGCGTCGCCTCCATACAGCTTCCGGCGCAAGTCCGCAAACGTGCCGAGAGCCGGCGTTTGCATGTCCTGCTGAGCACCACCCTCATCCTCGTCGTCCTCGTCGTCCTCGTCTTCGTCGCCATAGTACTGCCCATAGAACGCCTGTTCGGCACTCATAGGCGGCGACGCTGGCGACAAGAGCCCCGTACTTACGGGCTCCACTATCTCTGGCTTTGCCATATCCAGGAAAAGTAAAGGCGCCGCCGACAACGGGCGCGTCCGCACAGCGCCCTCGCCAGACGACGCTGGGCTAGACAAGCACCGCATCGGCGTAGGAGGCAGGGCGCTGATGGGCGTCATGCAGTGGTCAAACAGTTCGCTCAGCGCCTCGCGTTTCAGCTCTGGGTCTAAGCACTGGACGGTTATCCGACTCAGATTCGGGGGCTGCTGAAGGCGACGCCGATGTGGAGGAGATGGAGGAGGCGACGACGATCTGCGCAACGGGTTAGCGTTAGACTTGTTCAGCTCCATTATGAAAGAAAAAATGATGGTAGAGTGGGGTAGGAGGAGCGGAGTGAAGCAAGAAAGTGTCCTTTTTTGCGAATAGAGAGCGATATATAGCGTAAGCAAATGGCTTCTCTTCCAAAAAAGGCGCAGTAGAAAATAAAGGTTTCAGACAAAAAAGATAGTGAGATAGGTGGGGTGTGCAAAGAAAAAAGAGGGAGGGATGGTTCAGGGGCCTCTTATAGCAGAAACGCATCCCCCTCCCTCAGTGTGAAGTCGGCTACATTAATTTCACAGTGAACTTGCAGTTTAGATAAACAGAGACATTGCGCGGTCCAATTACATCACTTCGTTGACAGAGTGAGGGGGGGGTCTTTGGGGACTGCGCCTCTTTGCCTCGCAAATCACAGTACCTGCTTTTGGGCGGATGAGAGAAAAAAGTGCGGCGATGCTCTGCTGGTGATCCTCCCTCCCCCTGCGAAAAAAATAGTGACCAGTTTAGGGGGAGCACATGAAAAAGAAGAAAGCGCGCGATTTATCACTATTCCCGGTCCACGAGGACCATTTAGTAGGTTCGCTAGCCCCCGAGCAATAGCTCTTCTGGCTCCGGGCCGAAATAGCGCGTGATCCAAAAAGCGCTTCAAGATCGCGTGTGCGCTTGGCACAACAATGCAAATTATCTATCGCATTATTACCCAATGCATGCGTGGGATGATGGTTGTCAAAAGAAAAAGCACGCATAAAAAATTGGGGACGGCGCCCATAATTCCACGTGATTGCTAGTTCCGTGATGGCTTTAGACTTAAGGGGGATCTGGCGTAAGTCTAGTTTTTAGCTCAATTTTCGAGCTAAAGTGTTTGCAAGCACGCGCGCGAGAGCAGTCTCCGCGTTGGGGTTCAAACACCAGAGACAACTTCAATTATTCGCGGGATGCGCGGCAGATACCTGGATTCGCCAATACGGCTTTTTCCCTTTGGTGGCGCGACTCTGGCAAAAGGATTGGGAGTAGGATTGTAGGCTGGGCAAGGCGAGGGGGCGAGGTACAAGGTTTGCGCTTTGATGCTTGCTGTTTTTCGCTCTGCTCAGACTCTCCTTTCGCTTCTTCGCGAGGCCTGCCTTTCTCAGTAGCTGGGGTCATCAATGTCGCCGGGGTTAGAGCTAGGCGGACTCTTATGCCTGCCGTCTTGGCCTTGTTTGCGAAGCGCTTCACGTGATAGCGTATAGTTCGCCTACCAACGCATCCCAGAGAAATAGGCATGGGCTTGGTTCCCCACCTTCCTTACTGAAAGGCGGGGGGTCTAACTGAAAGGCTCAACCCATGCTATTGCGCATTCATATTCCTAGACGGGCTGTAGCAACTATGTTGCCCTGACAGCTGCGTCACAACCATGGAAGCGACATTCTTTTATTTCGCCAAATGTTTTTTTATACAAGGGGGAGGGACTCGCAGAGTTTGCTAATAATGTCAAACCACCTGGACTTGCCACTCTTTCCCATGTCCCTTGTGAAGGCAGTTTGGGCATCCAGGGCGGCGACAGCAGCAGCGACTCTCTCGGCCCACACATTGCTTTTGGCATGGACAACGTGAGCAGTGCCCGAGATGAGCGCATACTCAATAACCACCGAATCCCACTCAGCAGCAGGGCCAAGGAGTCGCATCGCAAAGGAGACCTTTAAGCCGGCCGGATCGATTCTCGCCAAGTGCTCCAGGCCATCGGCCAAGGCGCAAGTAACGGCTTTCGATTCGAGTTTGCGAGCTATATCGATGATATCCATAACGAGCTGAGGCGGTAGGGCGAGAATGCGTACGAGCACACCGGCGCGCTGACGGATATCGGTGGTCTGTTGCTTGAACGATCTTGTGAGATAGGCGGCGGCCGCATCGGTGATTCCGTTGGGTGGGCGGTTCAGCGGCACAATGCGCACATCAAGGTCGACACGCATCAGCGTGGGGGGAACGGAGTACAGGTCAGAGAGTAGGGCCATCCCGCCACTCAACTCGTCGTCGGGCAATGGCACCGGAGGGGCTACGGGCGCAGTATCACCGCCACTGGTGACGCCGGCTTGCATCAGAAACTCGCAACGAACTGAGTCGCGGGCACCCGTAAAACCAACAATCATCACTTGGCGGCCACCCATTTGGTTCCCACCACTGGTGTCGGAGGGGGCGATTTCCTCGGTATAGACGAGTTTCTCCTTGACGCAGAACAAAGAGTCGGGCCTACCACCACGTACACCAACGGTTTGCTCAATGGCTTCTTGTGTGCGGGCAATAGCCGATTCGAGCAGATCTCGAACATGGACAGACTGCATCAGCCAATGCATCAGCGACCTTAGCACGGGCACCAGATGCAGCCTCGTACATAGAACAGCGGCGGGCGGCAAGACGACAAAGGTAGGGGCACGGGCCGAGTTCTGCTTACTGGTCAATTCGCGGAATCGATACAAATACTGCTCGATTTTGGATGCGCCTGGACGCAGGCGATGGAGGTGGCGCTGAAGCAAGCGCACCTTGTCTCTCGGGCCATCTCCCGGCTCCTCCTCGAGGTAGTTGGTATCATGGAATATGGCAGAGCAGCACATCTCCAGCTTTTCCCAATCCAGCCGCATGCCCCGCGCCATTGCGTCCAGCCAGTCAGCAAACAAGGGAATGGGCTCCGTAGCTGGAGTAACCAGGGGCTCGGGAGCACCACTGGGTTTCGCTGGCGACTTGCGACCACCCCGTGGACGCGTAGCCCCCACTGCATCGCTGATGTGGAAGAGGTCGCTGGAGACCAAACGCAAGTCAACGACATAGCGCGAATTGAAGACCAGACGCATGTTATCAGCAGCCGTATACATATGCATGACATTGAGCTCACGCACAGACTCAAAGGCATGGGTGACATCGTTAGTCAGCGAGGCAAGCTTGTGAATAGTCACCAGAGTCTCATCATCAGACGTATTGCCCGCCGCCGGTACCGGCGGCGGAGCGACGGGTGGAGGGAGTGAGCAGCGGATGGTGGAGACCTTTTCGATGGAGCGCAATATATGGCTAATTGGCATCATCTGCACGATAATAGACAAAACAGCCAACGGGTTCCCAGAGAGATTAAGGCGGGCTTGCAGAGTACGGAGCCAACGCGAAAGACCCGTGTCGATATTGGCAGTGGCCAGGCTGCAGGGCCAGGTAGAGGCGATTCGCACGATCTGGCCGGACTTTGCATCAACATCAGCCAGCGTCAAGTGGTAGGCGAGCTGCTGCTGGTGCTCTGATGATGGCACGCAGCATGAGATGGACAGAAAGCAGGAGCCCAAGCACTGCACAACAAGCTCAGCCGAGCACGGCGGAGCAGGCTCCTCCATGCTAGTAGTAGTAGTAGTAGTAGCAGCAGCAGTGGTAGTAGCGGCCTTGGTATAGGGACCAGGCGAGCCCGGGTAATAGGCGACGGTAGATGCCAGTACGCGGCGCAGTGCCTTTTGCTCCCAAGAGAACAGGTGGCGAGCGACATGAGCCATCAGGTGCAGCTCGGTCCAGTCGCGAATAAGCCGCTGCAGGGCGTGGCCAACGCGGCGGTACACACGCACCACCTTACTGTAGCTGGCGCCACAGTCAGCATCGACGCAGTCGCGCAGATGGTACCCGCCATCCTCAGGCGCAGCATGCTTGGCAAAGTACACGGCGTCGGCATAGGCATGGGCGACGGGCAGCGGCAGTGCATCGAGAGCCACGGGCATCGACGCGACAACGTGGCAAGGAACGATGTGGCGCAGGTCAGACTGCGGAGCCGGATCCAGCTCATCGGAGGCCACGCGCAGGGACACCACGCGACGGGCCTCGTCGGGCAGCACAGCTCGCTGAGCCACTCGCCAGTTGACGGGGGCAGCACGCATCAGCGCGGCCACCGGCACGTAGAGCACGGGGACCTGCTCGTCGAGCTCGTAGACGCCCATGCGGTCGATGCCGACAACCGACAGCTCCTGCGACACGGCGGCGCGGGGCCCATGCGGCGACGTCGAGAACTTTGGCAGGCGGAAGGCATACGCGATGCGCCTCGCCGACAGCTGCGCCTGCACTGCGCGCACAGCCAATCGCGCGCGCACGGCCGACGCCAGCGCGTTGACGTAGTCCAGGCCAATGGCCGTGCGCCCCGCCAGCATAGCCTCGGCGCGCGCACAGCTCGACGGCTCGCCCGAGAGCCGCCTCGCCACCGACGCAAACAGACGGTCGACCTGCAGGGCCTCGACCTGCGTGACGTCACGCACCAGGCCGCCGCCGCCGCTGCTGCCGCCGCCGCCGCCGCCGCCGCCGCTGCCGGCCAAGCAGACCAGGCGGAACCTGAGGCGGTCGGTCATGGCGGCCATGACGAACCACTCGCCGTCGCCCTCGGTGCCCTCGACGCGATAGAAGCGCAGGCGCTGGCTCTGCTGGGCTGCTGTGGCGCTGGCGCCGCCGACGTCGCGGGCCAGCATGTCAGCGTCTGCCTGCGCCACCCGCAAGGGAAAGCCGCCGCCGGCCGAGTGCTGCTCCTGGCGCCGCAGCCCCAGCGCCCGCTCGGCCAGGGCGTCCAGGTCGGCCAGGGCCAGCGCAGCGCGCAGGTCGACGAGAAGCTCGGCTATGCGCCACGGGCTGCGGTTGGCCCGCTCGGCCAGCTGCGCCACCAGGGCCTCGCCCAGAGCAGCGGCCGCCGCAGCACGCACGGCCAGGCGCCCCGACACGCCGTCGACAGTGACGTCGACGGCTCCCTCACCCAGGCGGAACCACGCGCGCAGGCGGGGAGTCGCGGCGAGCCGAGCTGCGCCGTCGTCGGCAGCGACCTCAGCGCCGGATGCAGCCACAAAGGCCAGCTGCGCGGCGGCGGGGCCTAGGGCCGGCGACGTTGCCACGGCGGCGTGCAGGCCGTCGAGGATGGCGCGGGCGTGCAGCCACGTGGCCTGGCGCAGCAGGCGCTCCACGTCGACGGCGGCCGAGTCGAGCCGCAGCTGCACGCCGCCCAAGCTGCCGCCATCGGCCAGCTCGCTCAGGCCGGCCGCGGTGCGCTGCCACGTCTGCGGGGCGGCCAGGCCCGTGTGGGCGGTCCACGTCACGCGCAGCCCGACCTTGGGGATCAGGTCGCGCCGCCCGCGCTCCATGCGCGCAAACTCGCCGTCGCCGGCCACAGCGGCCGCCTGCGCCCCAGCCTCGGCCGCAGCGTGGATCGGCCGGGGCACGGGCAGGCCCACGACCCGGAGCTCGATGGAGTTGCCTCCCCCTCCGCTGGGCCCGGCCGCCGCCGCGCGCCCCGACGCCCAGTACCGCAGCAGGAGGGCCGAGCGGTCGCCGGCCATTTCGGCCTGCAGCGCCCCCTCCCACCGCGTGCGCCGCAGCGCCGCGGCCTGCCGGGCCACGGTCTCCAGCAGCACCGCCAGGCTCTGGCCGTGCAGAAAGTCGTACAGCTGCGCCAGCTGGGGCACGCCCGCCTCCCCGCTGTCTGCGGCCGCAGAGGCCTCGACGAGGATCTGCTGCGCCCGCTCCACCAGCCCCCACGTGCTCTGCTCCTGGCCATCATCGCCCACCAGCAGCCTGACGCCTACTACGTGCCAGGGGATGTTCTTGCCGTGCTGCAGGAGCGTGAGCGTGGCCTCGAATTCTCCCTCGACGCGAAAGACAATGCGCCCGCCGCCGATCACATACTGCCGCATGGCCACCGGCACAGCCTCGCCGCCCAGAATGCGGCCCCGAATGATATCGTCGATGGCCGCCAGCGTCCTCCCCACCTGGCGCCTATTCAGCCGGGGCTTGCTGACGCTGCGCGAGATGGCCAGCGGCAGTCGCTGGTAGCTCCCGGTAGTCAGGATGTCCACGGCGTTGCTGACGTCATAGTTCCGCATGCGCACATTGGGCATTGACAGAAACGTCGCGTAGATGCTGTCGACCGAGTACTCGAAAAACCGGTTCTGGGAATCGAGGTAGGCGATTACGTTCTGGCACTTTTGTATGTGGCGCGCATTTTTGGCCCACCTCACGAGTATCAAAAGCTTGGTCATCAGTGACGACACGTGCTCTGTGTACTTTAGCAGCTCGTCTCGACGCTCGCTTTCCCCGCGACTAGGCAATGTGTCCACGAGGGTTACTAGCTCTGTGTACGCGAACGTTACTAGCCGCTCGACTATTTCGCTCAGCTGCACCATTTGCACATTTATCTGCGGCAAATCATCAGCCACCAGTGTGCTTTCTTCTTCGTGGCTGCTTTGTAATGTGCCTGCCTGCTGCGACCCGCTATCGCCGTTCATCTCCATGCTGTTCGCTCGGCTGCTGAATACCTGCTGCTCCGTGTATCCAGGTGTAGACCCAAGTAGCGACGGCACGCGCTGAACAGGTGGCCACATTACTACAGCTTTGTATAGAACGTTAGCAACAGAGCGGAGTTGTGCTCAATAATTCGCTGATTGTCTACGTACGGAGTACAGAAATTATAATATAAAATAATTAATAAAAGCGAAAAGCTAAATTTCAAAAGGAGATTGGCCTTTTTTTTCTTCTTCTTAGAGCGCGTGCTATTGGTGATTTGATTCCGCCCACACACAATAAAATCACGTCCTTGTAGATACTCTCTCGCTGTAGTTCGGCAGACCTCCTAGAACAGCAAAAACACTATAACGCTACCAGCTAGCATATCCTATGATCGATTTTGATCTAACCTATTCATTAGCCGCTTATTGGCCCCACGGTGTGTAGGCGTAAAATGTAGCGCGAAAGATATCCCAAGACTGAGGATTTTTGGCACTCCGATGCTTTACACGGCACTAGCGCATAGACTATGTGCCTCTGAGCGGGTATTAGAACCGAGTATCTTGGGGGATGTTGGTGGCGACGGCAATAAAAGGGCTGCAAGCGGACATTGCTAGCTATTGGTGACGGGATCAAGAAACATATATCGCCGCTGGTCTCTTTTGAGAAAATTAGCCGCGTGGAAATTTTGCAGAGCCACTAGCAATCACAGCCCTCCCACACCCACGCCGAGACAAATAATAGGCGCTTGAAGGGTGATGTTTTTGGGGGGGGAGCACAAACGCTATTGCCGGACTCTTCTCTCTACTTTCGTTATCATTTAATTCGATTTTTTTTGTCTCCTGAGTCAATTGGTAGGGGAAACTCGGAGCCAATCTCTTTTATTTGAATCGGATTTGTGTGAGACAGAGCAAGGGCTAACGCATTAAAACTTTTTTGTTTTGGGGTTGTAGATTTCAACAATAATGCTTCGCTCAGCTGCATTCTCTGCGCTTCGCCAGACCAAGGCCATGTCGGGCAAGGGCCCACTGTTTCAGGTAAGGAGCTCGTACTCTTTGTGGTCGAGGCTTTGGCCCACTGCCTCCATGGAGAGAACCCCTGGTGGCAGCAGTGATGACAATGTAGGTGGTACATTTGGCTTCTGTCAAAAAGGGGCGAAGAGCACTATAACTAAGGATTTAGAACTTGGGAGTATTAGGCAGCTCGTGCAATGGCATCGGCGGCAGCGGCGGGTGAGGAGACTGTGACGTTTGATTTCTGCGACAAGACGTTTGAGGGGTACAACATTGAAATTCCCAGCCGCACGGTGACGATGACACAGTCCGAGGCGATTAAGCTGTACCGCGATATGCAGATGGTGCGGCGTTTGGAGATGGCGGCAGACGCATCGTACAAGCACAAGCTGATCCGCGGGTTCTGCCACCTGTGCACGGGCCAGGAGGCGGTGCCCATTGGCATTGAGGCGGCCATTACCAAGGAGGATGCGGTCATCACTGCCTACAGGTGCCACGGCTTTACCTATATGCGCGGGGCGTCGCCGGTGGGTATTCTGGCCGAGCTGATGGGCCGCAAGGATGGCGTGTCAAAGGGCAAGGGCGGATCCATGCACATGTACGCTCCCAACTTTTACGGCGGCAACGGCATTGTCGGGGCCCAGGTGCCACTGGGCGCGGGCATTGCCTTTGCGCAAAAGTACAAGGGCGAGAAGACCTGCACTTTGGCGCTCTATGGCGACGGCGCTGCTAACCAGGGCCAGGTGTTTGAGTCGTACAACATGGCCAAGCTGTGGGACCTGCCGGTGATTTTCACTTGCGAGAACAACAAGTACGGCATGGGCACTGCTGCCGGCCGCGCTGCCGCCAACACCGACTACTACACGCGTGGGCAGTACATTCCCGGCATCCGTGTCAACGGCATGGACGTCTTGGCTGTGCGCCAGGCCGTGGCCTTTGCTCGCGCCTATGCGATCGAGAACGGGCCCATGGTTCTGGAGATGAAGACCTACCGCTATGGCGGCCACTCCATGTCCGACCCCGGAACCACCTACCGCACGCGCGAGGAGATCCAGCACATGCGCTCGACCTCCGACCCCATCACCGGATACAAGCACCGCCTGCTCGAGACCGGCGTCGCCACCGAGGAGGACCTCAAGGCCATTGACAAGCAGGCCAAGAAGGAGATCGACGAGGCTCTGGCCCAGGCCAAGGCCATCCCCGAGCCTGACGGCGTTGAGCTGTGGGACCACATCTACGTCAAGGGATCCGAGGTGCCCTACCTGCGCGGCCGCGTGCCTGAGGACGTCCACTACTACAGCAACGTGGCGTAAAATAGGAATGTCTTTTTTTTCGTGGATAGCAACTTGATATCTGCTAGATTCTATTGAGGCAAGTAAGACCAGTTGATAGGCTTGAGACCATGCTTGGCAAGGTACTCGTTGGCCTTGCGAAAGTGGCCGGCATCAAAGAAGCCGCGGCTGGCGCTGAGCGGCGATGGGTGAACGGTCTTTAGCACCAGGTGCTTGCGACCATCGACGCGCGCGCCCTTTTTCTGGGCGTAGGATCCCCACAGCATAAACACCACATTGGATCTGCCGCTGTTGACGGCAGCAATAACCGAGTCGGTGAACTGCTCCCATCCGCGGTTCGCGTGCGAGTTGGCCTTGTGTGCCTCGACCGTCAGCGCAGCATTGAGCAGCAGCACACCCTGCTCAGCCCATCCGCCAAGGTACCCGTGGTTTGGCGCGACGAAAGTGTCGGGAAAGTCGCGAGCCAGCCCCTTGTACATATTAGCTAGCGACGGCGGTATGCGTACGCCGGGCTTTACGCTGAAAGCCAGGCCGTGGGCCTGGCCTGGACCGTGGTAGGGGTCTTGTCCCAAGATCACTACGCGTACTTTATCGAATGGCGCAAACCTTGACCATGAGTACACGTCTTGGTCCGCTGGGTACACGGTCTTTTTGGCGCTGGCTTCGGCAAGAAGAAACTGCTTGAGCGACTGGAAGTACGGCTTGGCTAACTCGCCCTTGAGGCGCTTGAGCCACGAGGGATCAATAGTCGAGTACTCGAGCGAGAGTATGCCGCGGTCCTTGCTGGGTAGATCTTCAGTCTCGTCGCCGTCGCCGTCGTCGCCGTCGCCGTCGCTCTTGGCGGCTTCCGGCTGCTTGTCCTTCTGGGGTGCTGCTGGGTTGGCGGAGGACGGTGACGGTGGTGTGGCCGAAGAGCGCGGGACCTTGGCTTTCTTGGAACCGAAATAAGCGTCTAGCGTCTTGCGCTTACTACCACTAGCCTCAGAAGCAGCAGTCATTTCACTGGGAAAAAAAAAAAAAAAAAAAAAAACAATGGATTCAACACAAACAAGAAAGGGGGAGAGGATTAGAGAAGAAAGGAGTTGTTTTTAAGAAATCAGCCTCTCACTTTCTGCGCAGTTCGCCTGCCACTGTCTGGCCATGCGCGCCAATCTCAGTCTTTCCAGATAGTCCTCTTCAGTGGCATAGTCGATTTTGGCTTCAACCCACTCGGCGGCGAACTGCGTAATGCCAATTTTTTCTCTAGCCACCAGATCCTCCAGCAGCTGTCTCCGTCTCACATACTCCCTAGTATACTGCTTCCTGCGGTCACTCACTGCATCCGCTACATACTGGGGCGTGATCCCTGCTATCCTGTCTACGCCCTCATGGACGACGACAAACTCGTGCTGGCTGCTGACTCGCTGGTCCAGAGACTCCAATTGGCGCAGTATATCGGCGTAGTCGTGGAGGTGAGAGCGAATCTTGCTTAGTAGCGATTCCTTTTCGCTGATCTGCATTGCTAACAGAAGATGTAGGCGCTGGATCGGCTGTGAGCTGGTAGGTGTTTGAGCCAGGGTCTTGGTCGCTTGGTCGTGGAGGCTGTGGAGTTGGCTGGCGGCCGAAGTTGAGCGTCGGTGGACTGATATCCACTCTTGAATTAGGGCGTCCAGTTCGCGTAAATGTCGCTCGCAGTCACCCATGGCTTGTACTGGTTACATAAAAAGAATGAATGGAATGGTCGTTTTTAAGGGGCGAACGTGACACAGCGGCGCGTTATCCTCCTATCTTTGGTTATGCACATGATGGGAGGAGCCCAATGGATGAGCGGGAACCAAAAAAAATGACGGGAAAAAAAATTTAGTGTGATATTTACGCGAACAATGCAAGAAAAAGCTTTTTCTTTTTCTAAACTTTTACTCCTTGCTATTTACAATTTTTTTCTTAAAATGTCTGGACCGTCTATTACAGAGGACAAGCCTGTTTTGGCGGCTACCACAGCCGACACTCCTGTCGACACTCCTGCCACCGCTGTCGTTGACACTCCCGAAGAGGCCGCGACAGCGGAGGAGGGCAAGAAAGAGAACCTGCGCGAGCTACGCACCCAGGCCATGGCGCAATACGAGGCCATGGATGAGACCCGACAGCGACTGCAGCGACTAAACTTTCTGCTTGAAAAGTCCGCCGCCTACGTGTCCTTTGTCTCCAAAAAGCTCGACAGCAAGCGCGCCCAGATGCGCAGCGTTGGAGCCGACGATGCCCCCAAGCAGGCCTCCGGCGACGAAGCAGAATCGCAGCCGGCCAAGCGCAAGGGCAAGCAAAAGGCCGCGCCACGAGCCAAGCGCGCTCGCAATAAGCTGACAGTGTCTGCTGGCGACGGCCGTGGGGAGGAGGCTAGCGCTGAGCCGCTGGTAATCGACGGTGAGCAGGCTTCGCCTAGGCAGCCACGACTCATCACGGGCGGGATCATGCGTGACTACCAGCTCGAGGGCATGGAGTGGCTGGCTTCGCTCTACGAGAACGGACTGAATGGCATTTTGGCTGATGAGATGGGACTGGGAAAAACTCTGCAGACCATCGCATTCCTCTGCTTTTTGCGCGAACGCCAAGTCTGGGGCCCCTTCCTCGTCCTATGCCCGCTATCAACTTTGTCAAACTGGGCTTCAGAGTTTTACCGCTTTACGCCGACCACGCCAGTGCTAAAGTACCATGGCCCGCCGGATGAACGCAAGGAGATGCGGAACAAGCATTTGCGTCGCTTGGATGAGAACTTTCCCATCGTCGTGACTACTTACGAGATTGCGATGAAAGATAAGCAGGCGCTGCAGCGGTTTGCTTGGAAGTTTATTATCGTCGATGAGGGCCATCGCATAAAAAACATGAACTGTAAACTGATTCGCGATCTAAAGTCCTACCAGAGCACGAACCGCCTGCTATTGACTGGCACGCCCTTGCAAAACTCGCTGTCGGAGCTATGGTCGCTTCTCAATTTCCTCCTGCCTGATATCTTTGACGACCTTGATAGCTTCCAGGAGTGGTTCAACTTTAACGATATTAGCGAGCGCGAGGGACAGACCCGCATCATCTCTGAGCAAACCGCCAACAGCGTCGTGTCAAAGCTGCACCAGATCCTACAGCCCTTTTTGCTGCGTCGTCTTAAAGTCGACGTTGAAAAGTTCCTGCCGCCCAAGCGCGAGTACCTTATTGCTTGCCCCATGGCGCCCCTGCAGTACGAGTATTACCAAGCCGTGCGCGGACCTAACTTGCGCGGCTTTCTCGAGGAAAAGTTTATTAGTGGCGGTAGCTCTGCCAGTGCTGACGCCGAGGACAACACTTTGGTGCCTGGAACGCCGGTCAGCGACACGCCTCCCGTGGTAGACGGTGCGCCTAAGACGCCCGGGTCAAAGTCAAAAGCCGCCTGCAATAAGGAATTGCTTGCTGAGGCTTCCAGCTTTTTGGGTCTCCAAGACTCGCTGGGCGAGGATGCTGCCGCTGGACGCCCTGGCCGCCCCCGAGCTAGTCGAAAGAAGAACACCGTTTACAAGGAAGCCGATGAGGACGACTCGTTTGATAGTGACGAGCCCGAGGCCATTCAGCTCGACGATGTTGCCGATGAATTGGACGACTTGGCTCTGCAAAAGGCCACTGCCGAGCTAGACCCTCTGGCCCGACTCAAGGCCGCTGTCCTCGTGCGGCAGATGAACCTGCAGTTCCGGCTCATGCAGCAGCGCAAGGTGTGCCAGCACCCGTATCTCTTTGACTTTCCTGTCAAGAATCCCTCCGACCCAGAGTCCGAATTCCTTATCGACGAGCAACTGGTACGCTCTTCGGGAAAGCTACTCGTCCTTGACCGCCTGTTGCCGGAATTGTTTGCCAAGGGGCACCGCGTCCTGATATTCTCTCAGTTTTCTCGCGTGCTGGATATTCTCGAGTTTTACGCTGAACTCCGTAGCTGGCGCTTCTGCCGCATTGATGGCTCCGTCCCGCAGGTTGAGCGCCAGGATGCTATTGTTCGCTTCAACACCGACCCCACTATCCCGCTCTTTTTGCTTACCACGCGGTCGGGCGGCCTGGGCATTAATTTGACTGCTGCTGACACTGTTGTTATTTTCGATTCGGACTGGAATCCGCAGCAAGACTTGCAAGCCCAGGATCGCGTTCACCGCATTGGCCAAAAGCGGCCAGTTATTATCTATCGCCTTATTATTGCTGGAAGCTGCGAGAACGCCATGCTCAACCGGGCAAAGGCTAAGCGCAAGCTAGAAAAACTTGTCATCCATGAGCGCAGATTCAAGGGTATCTCTCGCCAGACCCAGTCTGCGGGCACTGCCGATGAGGTGTCGGTTCAGGATATCGCGCATATTCTGATGGACGATGACACTGACCTAGTTGAAAAGGGCCAGCGCGGATTGCGTGCTGTTCTAGAATCGTTGGGTCCTGATCAGCAAGTTCCTCCCGAGGCTGTGCTTACCAATGACGAGGTCGTTGCGCTGACTGACCGCTCTCCCGAAGCCTATGTTAAGAAGGATATCGTCGATTCGACCCGCTTCACTGAGCTTGAGCAAGTCCGCGATGAGCAAAACGACTTGCTGGCTAAAATGGAAGCTAATTAAATGTGATTTTTGCCAGATAATTCACAATATGGAATTGCTTTAATATATGATACCTCTTTGTCAACATCTTGGCTGCTGTTGATAGATTGGCTGCCAAAGACATTTCTGGCGATCTCCCTAATCACTTGATGCAGTGCCAGAAATATGAATGGGGCGGATCGCGGAATGCAACAAGGGTTTACTGGTAAGAATATGGCGGGAAAATTTAGAAACATATTTTTATTGTTTTGCTTTGCAATTTTTTCTTTTGGCTTTTATTTTTTTATAATTTGCACCCAATTCATCCTGATCTTCAAGCACGCGACTACTGTTGCACATCGACATGGAATGGGTGTGGCTGCTGTGCTCCATGATTGAAACTAGGCATGGCATTAGTGCCCATTTTCCGCGACAGGAGGGTGTTTGTGTTTATTATTATTAGCAGCTGTTGGATAGCAGCGAGTATAGTCGGCCAGATCGCGATTACGAGTCCATGATCATAATCTTGCGATTATGATTACAAGTGACTATGGCGGCGCTGTTTAAATATGGCGCTACGGGTCATTAGTGGTGCGAGATCTCTTGAGTTATTTGAGCTCACATTTTTAGGATAATTATATACTTAGGGTTTATTCTAATCCCGCATAGTACTATCCAACAATTGGTAGCACCTCCTCGTTTATCAAACGACTTGACCTCAGGGTCTTTACTTTATTTCTTTTTATTTTATTTGTCATGGGCGAGACAGTTCGAAGCGAGGGCAGTGGGGCTGCCCAAGTTGCCAAAGTCGCCCAAGTCGCCGACAACTGCGACTACAACTACTATTCAAAGATGCCCGACCCATTGCGCTCACTACCAGTGTTCACTGAGACTCTAGAGTTGGGCGCACCACAGTGGATTCAAGCGGGGCTCGGATACCTGCGGAATGCAGGCATTTCCAAGGATGACTACGTCAAACGCCTGGTTGAGAAAATTGAGCCAAGAGCCATGGCGAGTTACGGTTCTTACTTGGATACAAAGGGCATCGTTGGGTCGGTCACTATCATCCAGCTGGAAGATTTTTTGTTGACCTGGAATGGCAACATCTCCACTGGCACCAAATACTCGTTGCAGCTTGAAAAACTGCAGTACACTGGCGGACCTATCGTCAAGTTCAACCACGAGTTTTCGACACTTGTTAACCGCAACAATCTCGACATTAACAACACCGACACGATCTATCACTACATCAACAAGTTCCCTGCTGCGTCCTATGTTCACAATCGCTTGCTGGAAGCTAAATTCGACAAATTGGCTGATGCTATGAACAGGGCAATAGTCTTGGTGGGCACCACAAACTCGGCCAAATCAGTGGCAACTCGTTCACACACTATTGTCCACTCGGGGCCAGAGGGCATGGATGTGGACAGATTGGTTTTCGCACGCAGCAACAATTTGTCCGCAAGCCCGTTCTTGCCAAGATTTGAGAAATTTTCTCATTTCTGCAGCAAGGACGAGTTTCTCAAGCGTCTGAGCGACAATCAGTGTGTTGTCTGTTCAAGCTCGGGGCACAGGTCTTACAGGGCCTGTCCGATTTACGTGGCATATCAGGCGGCTGCAGCTAACAATGGCAGCCATAGCATTTCTGCTGAGAGCGGCAATCCGGTTTCTGGAAGGAACAAGCGAAGCAAACATAGGCAGCGCATGCGTGTCAATCAAGCAAGTGGCAGGAATTGGCCTGCTACAGATAGCTCGGAGCCTGAAGGCACCAACTCTCCTTTCTCGGGAAACGCCAACTGAGCACAAGTGGCGCA
>JANBSU010000127.1:0-36086 GCA_027578835.1 Coemansia sp. RSA 2050 | reverse complement strand
AGATATCGCCTGCTGTTAGGGATATTCAAGTACAGCTCAAGGACCAGTGCTCACCCGAAATCAACGATCACATTGCCGGCTACCTGGCCTCTCGGCTCTTCCAGCTGGTTGGTCGCATAGACTATGACTATGGCTATAGGGTCGGAGCTGCGACGCGCTTATGGCAGCACTTGGATACTGTCTGCAGCCTGACACATATTGCGTATACTAATATGAGCCAAGACGGGTGCCTTTTGCAGTCGGTGCGGCAGAATGCGCTAACACTACAAGCTCTGGGCATTTATTCTGAATACGACTATGTTGGCGTATGTGGGTTTATCCGGAACACCGACGGCAGCCATGTAACATATCCACAGCTGCTTAGGCTCGATCTTTGGTGCCGGTTAGACTTCGAGAATTATGAATGCATGGCTACTTCCGACCTTGTGCTATTCCCTAATGGGTGAGCGACTTTGTGTCTGGCGCATTGACAGTTCCTGTTAGTTTTCAAACCCCAAAAAATAAAACCTAAGGCAAGAGACCCTATTACTTGTTGTTGCTGTGCAAAGCTGCTCTTTGTACCCAACGTACCCAACAGTGTCTGAGTTACAAAAGGATGTTCCGTTTGCTATGCTGC
The DNA here is from genome assembly GCA_027578835.1 of Coemansia sp. RSA 2050. NCBI lineage: Eukaryota > Fungi > Kickxellomycota > Kickxellomycetes > Kickxellales > Kickxellaceae > Coemansia > Coemansia sp. RSA 2050. Next base: position 35,470 of record JANBSU010000127.1, on the reverse strand, counting down.
TCTGATTCCTTGATTGATTAGCGTTGTTAGTGCGTTTGCCGCTAACATTTGTTGTGGTGGCAGCGCTGTGTGGCCAGCGTACTTGTTATGGTAGGTGTGGTGACGAGTGTACAATTATGTGAGAACGGCAGCTGTTGACCCCCCTTAGCCTGCAGGATACCAAGCTCACAGTTTTAGACAGTTGCTTGTATCCCACCTTCAACTGCACAGCGCTGCCCAGTAAAACACAGATCACCCATTTTACCAATCAGCAGGTGCCTTCCGCAGATACTCTTGGGTACATCTCTTTTTTTGCAAAAGCCCAAATAGCAGCTTTAGTTTTTTTTTTTTTCATCTTTACCTTACTCTTTGTTCTTTATTTTCTAATACAAATAATGGAATTGTAAACAGTGAGCTTTTGCTCTTACTATCTTAGAACAGCTATTAATGATAGCTGTAAGAGCTATCGAGACAAATCTATTCATTAATGTTAGCCATTAATGTGTCAGCCACTTAATTCGATAATTCCACACGATTGCCATTGTTGACATTTAGATATATTGGGTTTCAAAAAATCCTGTTTGCATGCATTGGCGAGAAGGGTTTTTCTAGCTCCGTTTTCAGACTTTTTTTAAAAAAAAAACTATTATTACTGCTATTAGAGGTTATAGCGAGTGCACCAAAGTTTAATATTCTTAATAGCTACAAAAAGGTTACACGCCAATGTCAGTGGCTATTTCGCCTTAGGCCCAGTGTCATTCTATCCAGGCCGCCTGAAGGCAAAGTGTGGAGGCGGCCTCTCTTTCAATGGCTTTAGTCTCTCAGGCAGGGCTCGCAGCGGAGTCAATTGTGGCTTGGTAATCTCTCGTGCAGCTACACTAGGCAAAGACGGTCGCTTTATTAGACTCGTGGTCATATCAGAGAGCTTCGGAACTGGTGGTAGTTTACGATACACAGGCGGCAGAGCCCCCGACAGGGACGACATGCCCCCACCAAGACATGACTTGAAAGCCAGTGGCGGAGGAGGGGCCAAAAGACACGAGCGCAAGCGTTTGCTTTCGGGAGAAACCTGCAGTCTGCGAGCCTTTTCTGACATGTGTGTCAGCTTATGCATAGGTCGTTTGCGTAGACGCCTGGGTGTCGTGTTGGCCTTAGCAACGGGCTCATGCTCAGGGGTGGTTGGCGCCTCGGCAGAGGTGGAGGCTTCATCGACAGCGATAGCAAGGCTTTGGTCACTGGAGAACTCAATTTCGTCCTTTTGCGGGTCCTCCGGCGAGAGTTGGTACTCGAAAGACGAGTTGTCTGTGCTAGTTGAAGTAAACCTATAGGGACCCCTAGTTGACTGTAAGAGGTTGGCCGAACCGACACGCACTATTGATGTGCCACGGCGGCGCAGCTCTCGGCGAGACAGCAGGCGCCGGCGCTTAGGCCTGGGCGAGCTGTCGGAAGACAGAATGTCTGTCATTTGCGCTGCCTAAAGGTAAGAGTCAAAAATTCTAGAGATGCAATTCAAAAAAGGGGAAGAGTAAAGAAAAAAATAAAAAGTTGTCAGCCAGTGCTAAATGCAGCAGCAGCGGCATTCTCGCACTCGATGCGCAGCTGGTCCAGAGCTTGCTTGGCTTCCTCGAGTTTCAGATGAGCCAAAGAGATATCCGGAGGCAGGGCTGCGTATCCGTCGTTCATTCGCTGCTTTTCTTGCACGACATCGCTTAAGGCGCACACCGACGCGTTCAGCCGGCTGATCTGCGCGTACTCCAGCCCGCGCTGGCTGACCTGGAGCCTGTCGGTCTCAGCTTCAGTTTCGTTCAGGCGCTGCCTGTATTCGCTTGACTTTTGTGCAATGATATCGGCATTCCGCAGCCACTCACGAGTCTTTTGCTCCTCAATAGGAGCAGCCGCCGTTCTTTGCTCCAGCAGCAGGCGCAGTCGTGCTTGCCGCTCTTGTGACGCTCGGGTTTGTCGGCCAATACCAGCTGCCTGTGTTCTGAGTGCCTCGAGTCGCTGCTCTCTTTTGAATCCCGCCATCGTGGCCTCGGTGACTGCTCGCTCAAACGACTCTATGCGCATGTCCGAGAGGCCCAAGTCGCTGGCTATGGCAGACATGTCTGCCAGTGCCTTGGTAGTCGCTGTAGGCAGGTCGCCCAATGTTACGCCGGCTGTCTGTAGTATGGTCTGTATGTGACTGGATAAGGCTACATACTCGCTGGTGGCCTCGTTTTGCACACGCTCAACTAGCCTTTGGGCCTCGCGTACCGGCTGGCTGAGAAGATAGAGCTGGTTTAGTTGCCGCTGTGTTCTAGCGTCTTTGGCGATTAGCGGTGGTTGTGACGGCGCATACAGCAGCTTGAGCCACTCTTCCAAGTGCTGCCAGTCAGCTAGCATTTTCAAAATGGTAACAAATTTCCAATTCAAGCGCAAGGCAATAAAAGAAGAGAAAATCGCGATAAACACAAAAGCCGAGCAGGCAGCTAATGATGCGCCTGCAAGCTTTTCGATTAACGATCCCATCTCCCCTATCCCGTCCTGATTTTCTTGCGCAGCCCTCTCTTCTCTTAATATTTATTTTATATTCTTTGCTTGTTTGCTTCGAGGTTTCCAATTCGGCACTAGTCATTTAGGTGCGCGTATGAAATGCGGATACTGTGCGTAGCCGAGAAGCCGTCGCAGGCTAAGGCAGTGGCCCAAATTCTAAGCCAGGGCAGTCTCCACACGCGCGAAGGAGCAAGTCGATACAACAAGAACTTTGATTTCCAGTACCGCGTATCCGGCCACTTTGTCCAAGTAACCATGACCTCAGTTCTCGGCCACCTGACCGAGCTAGACTTTCCCGCGTCCTGTCGAGGTTGGCACTCCTGCAATCCAGCTGCCTTGTTTACATCGCCAGTAGTGCGGGCGGTTGGGGAGAACGTAAAGGACGTGGCTAAGAACATTGCAAACGAGTCACGCACAGCCACTCACTTGTATATTTGGACGGATTGCGATCGCGAAGGCGAAGGTATTGGCGGCGAAATAACAAGCGTGAGTCGATCGGTCAACCCCAATATAGTGGTTAGGCGTGCCCACTTTTCTTCGGTGTTGCCGCAAGAGATCCACAGTGCCATGCAGAACCCACGCGAATTGGATATGCGCCAAGTCGCCGCCGTCGAGGCTCGCACCGAGCTGGATCTGCGTATTGGGTCGGCGCTGACTCGATTCCAGACCCTGCGCTTGTCGTCGCGTTTCACCAGCCTCAACGACAAATTGATCAGCTACGGGCCATGCCAGTTTCCGACCTTGGGGTTTGTAGTCGACCAGTTTTTGCGCGTTGAGAACTTTGTGCCAGAGAGCTTCTGGTACATTTACCTCGAGCATGCCAAGGACGATGGCCGCGCCGTGTTTACGTGGAAGCGTAGCAAGCTTTTTGACCAGGAAGCGTGCTTTGCGCTCTATGCAAAGTGCATGGCTGCTCCTGTGGCACGCGTAACGTCGATGAAGTCGCGGCCTAAGGAAAAGTGGAGGCCCCTGCCCCTGACTACCGTCGATCTGCAAAAGTGCTGCTCGCGGTACTTGCGCCTAGCGCCTGATCTCATTATGTCTATCGCCGAGGGCTTGTACAACCAGGGGTTTATCAGCTACCCGCGTACGGAGACCGATCAATTCGACGCCAATATGGATCTCAAGGGCATAGTTACTAAGCTCATCCAGTACGCGCCGTTTTCAGCCTACGCCAGTGGTCTAGTGAGCGAGGATGGGTTCAAGTGGCCACGCAAGGGCAAAAATAACGACAAGGCACATCCGCCTATTCACCCAGTGGCGCCGGCGAATAATCTTTCTGGCAACCCACTGCGTGTCTACGAATTTGTTACTCGGCGGTTTCTCGCTTGCTGCTCGGACAACGCCAAGGGCCAGGCGACGGAGATCGAGGTGCTAGTGACTGATGAGCAGTTTTCGGCGAACGGGCTGATGATTCTCAAGCGAAATTACTTGGACATTTACCCGTTTGATCGCTGGTCAGAGTCATCGGTGCCCGTGTACCGGCAGGGCGATTCGTTCGAGCCTAGTGTGCTGGAGATGCGTGCTGGAACGACTACGGCTCCCAAGCTGTTGACCGATTCCGACCTTATAGACATTATGGACAAGAACGGGATCGGCACCGATGCTACGCATGCGGACCATATCAAGAAGATCATTGAGCGAGAGTATATCTTTAGATCCTCCGACAAGTTCCTGGCTCCGTCGACACTGGGTGTTGGTCTGATCGAGGGATATGATTCGATGGGGCTGGAGCTCTCGCTGTCGAAGCCTCACTTGCGCTGCGAGATGGAGCGCGAGCTCAAGCGTATTTGCGACGGCGCCAAGACAAAGGAGGACGTTGTGCGAGAGAGCGTGAATCTGTACAAGGCCGTTTATATGAAATCGGTGGATGAAGTAGCCAAACTCGAGGAATCGCTCGTTCGATGCCTCCAGCAGGAGCCCGATAGCAGTGTGACTATATGGGTGCCGTCCAGTGGGTCGGGTGGAGCCGAGGTGTGTAAGTGCTCGAGGTGCAGCGATGGCACATTGACGCTTAGGAGCAAGCCGAGCGGCGGTTGGATGATTGGGTGCAATTTGTTTCCGCAGTGCAAGCATGCTATTTGGATACCAGATGTTCTGTCTGGCATTGCTGTTAGCGACGAGACGTGCCCGCTCTGCCAGTCGCATCCTCGTGGGCCTGCTAAACTGGTCGATGTGCGCTTCAAGCCTGGGTCCGCGCCGCCTGGAACCGCCTGTCCGTATAAGGCATGCATACGCGGCTGCGACGAGTTTATAAACGAGATGTTTGATGTGCGCCCCTCTAGCAGCGCTAATCGGCCGATTCAGCAGCAACAGCAAACGCCTAGCTATCTACCAGCATCAATCGTGGTACCGACTAGCGGCAATTCTAGCAGTTGGAATTCTCGGGAAATACCAGACACATATTGGGACCAACCGTCTTCATCTAGTACACGTCAGCCATCACATCAGCAGCAACAGCAGCCCCGGCCTCAGCAGCAGCAGCAGCAGCAGCATCAGCCACGGCCATCCAGTGCTAATAATGGTAGCGGGGGAGCACGGACAAATGCACCGCTGTGCAACTGTCAGATCCCGGCCTCTCGGCTAGTCACAGTGAAGGACGGACCGAACAAGGGGCGGCCATTCTTCAAGTGCTCCAAGGGCGCAACTGGTGGCTGCGGATATTTCGAGTGGCAAGACCAACTTGGCACACATCCCGGCGGCAACAGCGGGTCATCCACTAGACAGCAGCCACCGGCGTCATCCTCCTCGTATACAGGGAGAGGTCCCGGCTATAGATATAGCGAGGAGCCCGAAGTCAAACCTAAATGCAAGTGCGGGCTGATTGCTGCGCTCCGAGAGGCGACCAAGTCAGTTGGCAACCAAGGTAGAGAGTATTTCGTGTGTACTCGTACATTCCAAGGGTGCGGGTTTGTGTGCTGGAAGGACGAGGTACATGATTACATGTCTAGGGCTCAGGCCGGTGCGCCGTCTATGCCAGCGCCGGCTTCTGCTACATCGACGTGCTACAAATGTGGACAGGCTGGCCACTGGGCGCGAGACTGCACAAACGAGGGCGCTTCTTCTTTTGCTGCTCGGCTGGAGAGACAGGCTGCGGGCGGGGCTGTCCGACATGCTCGTGGCCGGGGTAGAGCTAAAGCATCACGTGGCAGACGCGGTGCTGGCAAAAGGACCTCTAGATCCAGCGGCCACACAATTGATATCTCTGGAGATGGCAGCGACTCGGACTTTGCATGATACCATTTTTATTTTGTTTCCCGTAAGGGACTAGAGTGCCAGTCACATGTACTTTAACACTTGGATTTTTTCTTTAGCAAAATAATTTCTATACACCTTAGTATCTTTTTCTCAAAATTTCTTTAAGCGCCATGTCCGACTTGCTAGCACAGCGCAAAGATTTCAAGAAGCGAGTGGCTACGCAGCCCGTGCTGGCGCAGCGTCGGGCGATGGCCCCGTCCACAGCCATGTCATCTCGCGTGCTACCCAAGCAAGCAGCCGCCTTGTCTCACATCGAGCGCGCCCACGAGGAAGCCAGTATACTGACCAGGGTGCACCAGATAATAACGTTTCTCAAACAATCCCAACGACCGTGCACAGCCGACGAGATCCGTCTGCACATAAGCGAGTTCCATGACGATGGTCCAGAGTTCCAACACCTAACAAACAACGCCAAAGTCATTTACACAGCCACGACGAATTCGTTCGCATACCGGCCAGAGTTCGATATACGCACTGCTGAGGAGCTGGTCGAGTATTTGAGGAAGCTGCCGGATCACGGTGGATTGGAGGTGAAGAAATTAGCCGATTCGTATTTGGATACTTCCAGCGTTATCGCCGAATTGCAGAAGAAACAGAGGATCTTGGTTATGTCCGATAAGACCAAACGACCAAGGTATGTTTTCTATAATGACATGCCCTTGGAGACCACTATTGACGACGATATGAAGACTAGTTGGCTGCAGCTACAAGTCCCCGACGAGCCAGAGCTAAGCCGCGAGATGGAGAAGGCCGGGCTGAAGAGAATGCAGGCCGAAGCACGCGAAGAAAAGGAGCAGCAGGATGTTAAGAAGACCAAAAAGACATCGCGCATCACAAAGATCACCAACACTCATTTGGTCGGCATCGACTTGACCAAGGACTATGTGCCCGAGAGCAAGTAACATCAGCATTTCCCAAAGTATAAATGTAGAACATGCCAGTAAAAGGGAAAGGGGAGGAACGAGTTTATTTCCTTATGCTTTTAATGTTTACTCCGAGGACTTGGCCTTGGCAACCTGAACGGCGATGCGGTCGAGGTCACGCTGTCCAGCCGAGGTGATCTTGCGGCCACCATCGGTGTGCTTCTCCAGGAGACCGAGCTTCTCCAGGCCCTGGACGACCTTGCGGGCGACGTTGGTCGAGGCATCGGCGTGGTGGTTGGGACGGGCTCCACGGCGCTTAGCGCCACCATAGCGCTTCGACAGAGCGCCAATACCAACACCACCGCGGATGTAGATGTGACGGGCAACCGAAGCAGCGCGGATGTAGAACCAGTCAGGGTCATTGGGTGACTGCTCCTTGTGCGAGCCAGTCTTGGCGTACTCGGCCCACGCGGGGATCTCGAGCTTACCCGAGCGCTTCAAGTGAGCTGCGTAAGCGGCAACAAAGGCCTGAGCCTGAACGTCCTTAACAGTGATACCACCAGCCATCTAAAATAAAGTGTAAATTGCGCCATAAAGTCGAATCCACAGCAACCCAATCGAGCAAATAGCCAGCGGAAGCGACATACAAAAAGTACAGACAGAGGCAAAAGCAGTTAGTGAACACATCGTGCAAGCATAAAACAAGCCGAGTAAAGACTCTTTCTCCAACGTCGCCCATTAAAGAAAAAAAACATGGCGAATCTCCAGCAATTGCAGTCGCGATCAGGCCTTTCTTTACAAGTGAGGGAGCTCCCCTGGAATGCGCTAGAGCAGAATCTCAAAAAAACCCAGGGCCGCAGGGAGAAAAGGCCAAACACATTTACGCCTGCAGAAAGCGCTGAGATGTGCATACCTTTAAATGTTTTCAAAAAAGTAAATTTTTAAATGTTTGAAGCTACAAGGGAAGGGGAAAGAGGAGGTTTCCCTATGCTTGCAGCTTTGGCCCACTCGCTTGCACATAAAAAAATTTCGCTACCTCCCCCCAAAATCAGCTCACGACTCGAGCGAACCGCTAGTATGAGTGAGCATAATCAAACCAAATCGTGATTGCAAAAGTGTAGGGTATCACGTGTAGAGCCTAGCGATGGGATGACATGCGACAATGCAGCTGTGATAGGTGGAGACGAGTCTTTGGCACTCGCCTTCATTTTTCTCTTTTTCAAATGACCAAAGCACGACTGCTCGTTTCTTCGGCTAGTGCGTTGGTCGGCAAGACGGCGCTGGTGACTGGGGCAACGGGTGGGATCGGCAGTGCCATAGCCTTAGAGCTAGCACGTCGCGGAGCGCGTTTAGTAGTGACTGGTCGAGACCCGAAGAAACTTGAAGCACTCCAGCACAAGCTGGATGAAGCGCGACCATTGCACCCAAGCGGCGAGCCAATAGCGAGTCTGTCATTATCGATACCCTGCGACATTCTTGACTCGACACACATCCCAGGGCTAGCAAGGCAGGCCTGCCTGGATGGCCGAATGGATATCTTGGTCAATGCTGCCGGCATATCTCGCGACGCGCTTTTGCTGCGAATGTCGCTGGCCAGCTTGATGGACACGCTGAATACCAATCTAGTAAGCGCCATGATGCTGAGCAAGGAGCTGGCACCAGGGATGATCAGGCAGAAATCGGGCGTCATTATCAACGTGTCGAGCGTGATCGGGTTGCATGGCAACGTGGGCCAGTCGGCGTATGCTGCCTCTAAAGCTGGGCTTATTGGCTTTACCAAGTCTCTGGCCAAAGAGCTCGGACCGCGAGGTGTACGAGTTAATGCCGTTGCGCCTGGATTCATCGAAACCGAGCTCACTCGGGGCATTCTTCAACGGCCGTCAACTCAGGATATGATCAGTAGAGCGCCATTGCCATATGTCGGCACAGCCGAGGATGTAGCCCATGGCGCTGCATATCTGGCCGAAGCCCAATATGTCACAGGACAGGTAAGTTGGGGATTCTATTGCTGTACCACGTACTCTTTTTTTAATCTGTGTATCTAACCCTGCCAAACGCTGCGCACATGGCCAAAAGTATAGGTTTTGGTTATCGACGGCGGGTTGTGTGTCTAATCCACAAGGATAGCAGCTCGATGAGTTGTATTTTCGGCTGGCGCAGCTGTTTACAAAAGGATATGAACACAGCTACAGCGCTAAGGAAACGACGAGTTAAGGGTACTTAGTGTAGTCCCCAAAACACGTTATAGGAACCGTAGCTTAGGCACTCAAAGACCAAGGCATTCCTCCTAAACTCCCCATGCAGTAATCACGCTCATAAACAGGGCCCTGTAGTCTTTTGGAGAAAGGGAGGCCGACGCCTGTCTTGTTGGCAAGGACGCTACCACTGCCACTATTGCTGATTAAATATTGCCAGATTGTGGAGTGAGGTCAGCATAATAGACCTTTAAGATTTACGAGTTGTTTATTACTTATTAACGCTCTATACTACTTATGTCTTGCGTGTCTCGAATCTACAATTAAGAGGGGCCTAAGGGTGTAGAATCATGAGCAACAACTGGAGCTCAACAAGTCCACCTTCCTGGCACTCGCATTCTTAAATAGATGATTACAAGGAACTATGCACCTTGTTCATATGGCAGCTTTTGCAACCAATATTGGTGGTGAACTTTGAAGTATCCACAGAAATTCTTTTTCCATCGGCCCTAATAAAGTCCACATATACTATGATACAAATTTCTTCTCTTGACTCTATAAGCTTGTTGGTATAATTCAGACCTTCCTTGTCCAAAAAAGTAATGTCGTCATCATTAATTTCCTCCAACTTCTCGACCTGTATCATTTTGTTAATTTGTTCCCTTGCTTGTAATAGAATGGCTTCGATAGGAGCATCCGCCAGTACAGAGAATCTCGTAAAGCATATGCTATTGTTAGCAGCTGATTTCACGTGCACGCGGCACCAACACTTAGTCACCAAATCTTCAAGTTGGCCTGGCTCTATGTCTGGGTTGGCAAGTTCATACGATGGAGAACTCAAAAGCATGTCCTCCTCTTGTTCAAGATGTTGGTAGTTTATGGTAGCTGTTAGAAAATAAGAGTAGAAAAATTCACAAAAAATAAAACAAGTGAAGGAGAGAATGTATCAGCCCTTTCTTCCAAGTACAATCAAGGCTCTTGCCTCTTAAACCCAGATGATTGCCTCCAAAAGAAGAAGCTGTGACTTGCACACCTCCATTTGCAGAAGGGCATTTCCGAGAGGCAATGTTGGATAGCAGCGAGTATAGTCGGCCAGATCGCGATTACAAGTCCATGATCATAATCTTGCGATTATGATTACAAGCGGCTATGGCAGCGCTGTTTAAATATGGCGCTATGAGGCATTAGTGGTGCGAGATCTCTTTAGTTATTTTAACTCGTATATTTAGGATAATTATATATAGGGTCTATTCTAAACCCACATAATACTATCCAACACCCACTATCTTTAATCCCAGACAAACGCTTTAGATCAATATCCGCCATTTAAATTAATTGTGCCAAAAGTAGAGTACTAGGTGTAATGTAGATGCAAGTAAACTGAAGTAAGGAAAATAAAAACGAGAAGCCTCTTGCTTGCCTTTTATATGTGGGGCCGGAATGCACCCCCTACAGCTTCCGTCGTTAAATTTAAGAGTGGGAGTGGGGGCACTGTGGCTTCTACCTTTTGAAGTAAAAAGAGAAAAATCCTCCACCAATAAACGACCGTCCATGACACGCCTCGCTTGCACCCAAGACTTGCCGATAGGTGACTTTTGCATAAAGGAAAGCAAGCCAAAGGGAAAAGCAAAACAAAGATTTCTTTTTCCCCTTTAATTTCAAGGAAGGCCTTGCGAGAAAGGCCAAAACGGAGCTTCTTTCCCTACTGTTTTCCAAAAGGAGTCGTATGAACCAAAATTGATTCCACCAATGCAGGCAAAGAAAGCTGCTGCGCCTTTACAATGTTTCTAGAAATGTGCCAGGACTTGGATTCAACCTGGCTCACTATCCATGCTTGTTTTGACGTCCACTACTGAAAATAAATGTCGTCTAAACTGCTAGAAATGTGCCAATTTTTCTATATAGAAAAGTTCTATAGTCTATCTCGCATAAAATATCCGGTCCATTAAAGAGCTACATGGCTTGTACTCCAACTAAGTGGCACCCTCACAGCGATAGAAACTCACGGATTGAGGTCCATGTACCAATGACAAATACGCCAAACCCCAGTAGAAGCAAAATCCCCGATATGACGGATGTGCAGGGCTCAAGAATGCTGTCATCATCGCCGTCGCTATCAGAATGGCCTACATCAATCAGCAACAGTGCCATAGATTCATTGACCGTGGCAACGTGCTTACTCCACAAATACGGCGAGACAAGTCTGAGGTAGATGACGCCGGGAAGGCCAAAGACCAGCAAGCTAGACGCCGCTGTGCCGATGAGCTTAAACACAAACCCAAGATCAGCGACGACCAATGCCGTAGCCAAAGTGCCAGCAAAAAGCAAAAGCGTAAGGCCATGGAAGAGTGGTTTTTGCGAGCGAGTCAGCGTCTCCACTGGCAGACCCACGCACTCTGCCAGCAGATCGCGCACAGGGTAAAATTGCATTGGGTACGTAAGAGTCAGCGTGAACGCCAGCAGAACACGAGCAACATTGGCCAGTACATCGTCGTTGTCAAAGTTGTTGAGCAGATTCGGCTGCGTGCCAAGCCCAAAGGACCTGTAGCTGACAATAGAGAACGCCAGGTAGATAACAGCCGCCGTAGCAGTTGCATAAAAAGTAGCCTTACTCCAAGCTGTAAGCGTCCTGTTCTGCAAAGTCTGGTAGTTTTGGAAACATGTCTGCGAGCACGAGTATGCAAAGGCAATAACGCCGAATGCCGGCAGGATGCTAGGGCCAAACACTGGCGTTGGAGCTGGCTCCGGTAGCGCATAAGTGGGTCCCCGAATAGCGACAATAAGCACAATAACGGGCAAGCAAAGCACCGACAAAGCCGAGGGCCTAACCAGCGGCTCCAGCGTGCGGAAGAACAGCAGCGGCAGCGTGAAACCAAGCGCCGCCACGACGATGACAGCCTGGCGAGTAGTGAAAAAGTTGAGGCCAAACATGGTCTGCACCAGACTGGTGACAATATCGCCTACTATGATCAAGTAGCTAATGCAGCTGCCAATCGAGTTTACGGACAAGGCAAACGACAACAGGTAGTAGCCGCTCCGACCGAGCGCTGCTGCGGACACTGCCTCGTACTTGTACAAACCGACCCTTCGCCCGCTAAAAACGAGCGTGTTTAGAGAAAACGCTGTGAGAAACGCGACTAGCACCAGCACAAAGATGCCAAAGTAGAACCCAGCCTCTTTGAGCGCATATGGCAGCGCGAGTATGCCAGAGCCGATCATCGTATTGACTACGTTGAACCCAGCACCCAGCGGCGAAGAGCTGCCACCCAAAGAAGGCGTAGCGCGTAATCGATGTTGCTGTGACATGAGGTAAATTCAAAAGTGAAAAAAAAGTTAAAGGGAGAAAAGAACAAGAGGCTGGGAACCAGAAGGAAAAGGAGAAAATTGTCCTTGACAGATGGTCTTGTGACCAGGCCTTCATCATCATGCGTTTAGCTGATGACGCAATCACTAGTAGTTCTTGAGCGAGCGCTCCAAGATCCAAGTAAGCTGTTCAGCGCCAGCCAATCTAGGAGACAGATTGAGCACGCGGTGCTGAGGCAGGATGCTCTCGACCAAGGCGCCAATATCTGACGACGTATACCCAAACGCCGAGATGCCGTCGGGGACACCCAGGTCCTTTAAGAACCTACGCAAAGCATCGCCCAGAATCATGCCCGCATCCTCCATCTTTGCATTAGCAGTATCGGCTCCAAGTATGCGTGCAATCTCCAAGTGTCGTTCCGGGTACATTACACCCGTAAACTCTACCACTGCCGGACTAGTAACAGCTACACTAATGCCATGCGGGCACAGGGGGTGGTCAGCAACATAATCCGGGTGGTAGTAAGAGGTATTGAGACCCGAGATGCCATAGCTACAGCCGTGCATTAGGTGTACGCCACCGTTCCCAAACCCGATGCCAGCATAGGCAGCCGCCAGCGTCATAGCCTCTTGCGCCTCTGCGTCATCAGGGTCGGCAATTGAGCGGGGCAAGGCCTTGGCCACCATCTGCAGGGCCTTGAGGGACCAAATATCGCTAATAGGGTTGGACCCCTGGTACGCCGGGCGTAGCAGTGGGTTGGCTGGCGCCTCGCCACGCAAGTAATACGGGACAGCGGTATACGACTCAATAGCATGACACAGAACATCCAGCCCCGAGGCCAGCCTCACTTGCTTTGGCATAGTGCGAGTATTGAGTGGATCAATAATCCCGAGCAGTGGCTTTAAAGCTCGATCGGCGATACCAGTCTTGGCTTTCTTGTCCTTCAAGTCAAAGATGGCTGCACCAGTACACTCCGACCCGGTTCCCGCCGTAGTCGGCACCGCGATAAGAGGCAATAGCGAGCGGTCAATCGGGTTTCCTTTGCCTAGCGGCGCGTTAACAAAGTCCAACAAATGTGCATCCCCAAACACTGTGTACAGATTAGCTGCCTTAGCCGTATCGATAGTAGAGCCGCCGCCCACTGCCACAAAGGCGTCGGGCTTGTATCCTCGCGCTACATCAATGGCGTGCTGGAAGCTCTTGTCGGAGGGCTCCACACGCACCTCCTTATAGACCATGTAGCCGACTCTGGACCGCTCAATGGACTCGATAACAGTTTGGAGCGGAGGTAGTTTGGCAATGTTGGGGTCAGTGAACACCATTACGCGTTTGGCCTTGAGGTGCGATAGATCCATGCCGATTTCGCGAGTGGCCCCTTTGCCCACGCGTATGGTACTGGTGGCCATCTCAAAGGCGTACTCGGGACGCGGAGTAGTAGCAGAGGCATGCCGATGTGTAGCGCACCCAGGCCTGAAGATATTGGAGTGTGCTGGGCATGAGCAAGACGAGCCCACCATCCGCATCAGGCTACTAACGGCCTTGGCCAAAGGACGAGAAGTCATGAGAGCAATCAATAGTGCGCTGAGAAGAGAGATTCTCTAGATGAAGAGAAAGAGGAGAGGCAAAGTACACACGCCTCACTCGTGCCACCTTTATACCTCCGCTACTAAAACGGTCATGTGCTCTGGCGTTTTCTTACACGCCCTGATCCCAGGTATCTTGCCCCAGTAGTCCCGTACGCAAAAAAGAATTAGAGTCGCTTAGAGAAGTATATAGGAAGAGAAAAAAAAAATAAAAAGACGACAAGCAACTAGTCCAATCCTTTTGTTTTGTTTAGTGAGCATCATCGCGAGCACTGATATAGTCAATAGCGCCCTTTACGGTAGTGATCTTGTCGGCTTCGTCATCAGGGATCTCCACAGAGAACTCTTCTTCAATCGCCATGACAACCTCAACGGTATCGAGGCTATCGAGCCCAAGGTCCTTGGAAAAGTCCGCCACGGGCGAAAGCTACAGCAGTTAAATCAGCCATATTAGCGAAATGCATTGGAATCTGCTGTCCTTTTTTTTTATGTAAATGCCAGATTTTTACCTTATCTTGGTTGACCTTGTCAAAGTCCTGTAGGAGTTGAAAGATCCGGCTCTCGATATCTTTACGAGTCAGTCCACTGCTGTCAGAGTACCAGCGGAATGCAATAGAGGGCACGGCGGTCTTGCGAACAGCAAGGGACCGCGTGGCTAAAACGCGGGCCGAGGCAATGCGAAGCGAGGCGAGACGGAACATTATCAATTATTTGTCAATACAGTAAATAAAAACAAAAAAAAAACTTTTTTCAATTGAAAATCTCAAATCCACTAGGATAAAAGAGAAAAAAAAGTCCTCGCTCCACCAGGCTGCCTTGCTTATCACAAATAGATCTAATCAGCAAGGCAACTGGGATTAGGGCAAAAGGCATAAATATCAATACCGTGGGAAAGCAACGCTTTAATCTATTTGCACATGAAACGAGTAACTCTGAGCTCCTTCCGCTTTCTTCACTCTTGCTGATACTTTGTTCTTTTTTACACAATGTCGTCCGCTCTGGCACAACGACTTTCACTTCACGCAGCCTCTATTGTCCGACGTGGAGCTCTTTTGAGCACGGTACGCTGCACTCACTCCAAGCTTGATCCAAAGTGGGCCAAGCTGGCAGCAAAGGAGTGCAAGGGCCAAGACCCCGAGGCAGTTCTCACTTGGAACACCCTAGAGGTAAACAAAGAGAAAAAGATAAACAGCACTAGCTTTCATCCAGCACATGCTACTAACGGTGCGAATTGTATTGATAGGGCATTCCCGTCAAGCCAGTTTACACAGCTGAAGACACAAAAAACCTGGCCAGCGAGCTGCCGGGAGTGTACCCGTACACACGCGGCCCCTACGCGACAATGTACACATACCGCCCATGGACCATCCGACAGTACGCCGGGTTCAGTACAGTTGAGGAGAGCAACAGATTCTACAAAGCCAACTTGGCGGCAGGGCAACAGGGGCTCTCGGTAGCATTTGACTTGGCAACGCACCGCGGCTACGACTCTGACCATCCGCGCGTGGTTGGCGACGTAGGCATGGCTGGCGTGGCTATCGACTCTGTCGAAGACATGAAGATCCTGTTTGATGGCATATCACTCAAAGACGTTTCAGTGTCCATGACTATGAACGGCGCTGTGCTTCCCATCCTGGCCATGTACATCGTGGCTGCCGAAGAGCAAGGAGCAAAGTACGAGGAGATGCGCGGGACGATTCAAAACGACATCCTAAAGGAGTTTATGGTCCGCAATACCTTCATCTACCCGCCAGAGCCATCCATGCGCATTATTGGCGATATCTTTGCGTTCACGTCAAAGCACATGCCAAAGTACAACTCCATTTCGATCTCGGGATACCATATGCAAGAGGCCGGCGCAAACAGCGTGCTGGAGTGTGCGTTTACCATCGCCGACGGCATCGAGTACATACGGACTGGCATCAGGGCCGGAATGACGGTCGATGAGTTTGCACCTCGCCTATCGTTCTTCTGGTGCATTGGTATGAACTTTTACATGGAGATTGCCAAGATGCGAGCAGCGCGCAGACTCTGGGCACATCTGGTCAAGGAAAAGTTCAACCCTACGAACCCCAAGTCAATGATGCTTCGCACCCATTCGCAGACGTCGGGGTGGTCTCTGACCGAGCAAGATCCCTACAACAACGTCATACGGACGACCGTCGAGGCCATGGCGGCTACGCTGGGCGGCACTCAGTCACTGCACACGAATGCCCTGGACGAGGCCATAGGGCTGCCGACCAAATTCAGCGCGCGCATAGCTCGCAACACTCAGCTCATCTTGCAAGAGGAGGCGTACATTCCTCGAGTAGCCGATCCGTGGGCCGGCTCATACATGATGGAGTCGCTGACCAACGACGTGTACAGCAGCGCCTTGGAGATTATCAACGAGGTTGAGGAGCTCGGCGGCATGGCCAAGGCAATTGCGTCGGGCATGCCCAAGATGCGCATCGAAGAGAGCGCAGCCAAGCGCCAGGCCCAGATCGATTCGTCGCAGATAGCTATCGTTGGCGTTAACAAGTACCGCGTAGCCGAGGAAGACAGCAACGACGGGACGGGCAAGGTTGACGTGCTGGCGATTGACAACAAGGAGGTGCTACGGGCTCAGAACGATCGCTTGGATCGCTTGCGCAGCACTCGTGACGAGGTGGCCTCCCAGGCAGCCATGGATGCCATCACCGAAGCCGCAGCCTCGGGCACCGGCAATCTCCTTGAGCTGGCGATAAAGGCGGCGCGGGCTCGCTGCTCAGTCGGCGAGATCTCCTATGCGATAGAAAAGGTCGTTGGTCGGTACAAGCCCGAAGTAAAGCTGGTCAGTGGCACGTACAAGACCGAGTACTCCAAGGTCGCGCTCAAGCCTGGTGAAAAGGACCCGATTACAGAGACAATAAGGATGACCGAGGATTTCGCCGAAAAGTGGGGTCGCCGTCCGCGCGTGCTCATTGTCAAAATGGGCCAGGATGGACATGACCGTGGCGCCAAGGTCGTTGCTTCGGGCTATGCCGATCTGGGCTTTGACGTTGACGTCGGTCCGCTGTTCCAGACGCCAGCCGAGGCCGCACGCCAGGCTGTCGATGCCGACGTGCATGTGGTGGGAGCGTCTTCGCTTGCTGCGGGGCACAAGACATTGGTGCCACAGCTGGTCGAAGAGCTAAGGAAGCTAGGCGCTGCAGACACTCTGGTCATTGCTGGCGGTGTTATCCCGCAGCAAGACTACCAGTACCTCTATGACCACGGATGCGCCGCAGTCTATGGCCCAGGCACGCGCATCCCCGATGCCGCGCAAGACATGATCCGCAAAGTCGAGGCGCGCCTACAAGAGTCCGAAGCCATCAGCGCCTAAATAGTGTATTTCTCAGAGTACAAATAAAAAAAACTTAATCAGTCAATGACCACCTCTAGACGCGGCCTTCGATGAACTTGTCAAAGAACTTTGTTGGTTGTGGGTCTTGCTCGTTGGCATCAAAGTAGCGAAGCACATGGCTGTATTGCTTCCAGACGTTGAATGTCTCGTCGAACTCGATGCGCCCCTTGAACAAGAGCACGTCGATGGCGCGAGGGTCAGACACGTAGCGGTTCTTTTCAAAGTGTTCGCGAATCTTTGAGCGCACCACGGATTGAGGCATGCAGAGATGGTAGTCAATCATGATTTGGGGCACATTCTTCTGCCATAGTCGGTACAGGTGAATAGCCCGTGTACGAGCGTCTGCAAGCGACGACGAAGACCTAGTTACCAGCGGCTGAATGAGCGGCATATTGAATGTAAAATGAAGAGAAAAAAGGGGGGGGAAGGCAAATTGAATTTGAAAAAGCTTAAAGAGAAAAAAAGCGTTATCGCTCTTTTTCAATCTGCCCTTTTAGATCACTCCCCTTTTCTCGAAAATATGGCTAGAAGCGCTTCAGGTTCTTTTTCTTGCTCTTGACAGCAGCAGCACCAACGGCTGGGTCTCTATTTTCCGCGCCGTCTTTTGGTTTCGCATGTACACTAGTCATAATCCTGGCCCTTGTCGCATAGTCATCATATCTCTCCAGCAGCAGCTTCCCTGCCTCCTCGTTCAGCGCCGACTCTGGGTTGGGATAGATCAGCAGGCACTTTACCGTAACCAAGACGTGCTCAATGCCGTAGTGTTTTTGCCAGTCCTTCTTCAGCGTGTTGACACAGATCTCGCCAAGCTCGGATACGTTTGGATGGAAGATCTTTGTCACAAACACGCCCTTGGGCGGCGTCGCCGGGTATCCTTCGTCGATGGCTAGTCTGATGTGGAATTTGCCTCCTTCGTAGGGCGTGCCCTGTGGTCCGTCTAGAAGGGCGTTGATCTCTGTCAACGAGTCCTCCTGTGCGCTCACCGTGATGCCCTCAGGTGGGGCTGACTGGAGTTTCCCGAGCTCGGTTACTAGCCGCCGAACCGTCGATGCGTCTAGTCGTTGGGCCTACTTGGTCGAAAGAGCTACGCCGCATTCAGCCTAAAGCGCACTGGTTGCGGAATGCAAGGATAGTAGGGGCATCTTGTGTGCTTACCATTGAGATGAAAATGCCGCTTTGGATAATTCAGTGTTTACTATTCTATGCACAGGAGAAAAGCGCTGGCTTTATTGCCAATCAAAGTGCCGTTCTTTTGTGGCTGTTTGCGTTTTCAAAAGAACAAGCATTTCTCTCCTCTCCGAAATTTGTCATTCAGCCTCTTTTTTCCTTTGTAGCCGAAATGACCCTGCCCCTGGTAGCGAGACTACCAGCCGAGCTATTTGCGCTGATATTTGAGCGTCTTCTCGACGCCCGATCTATCTGCGAGTGCAGCCAAGTATGTCGCAGCTGGTACGCCCTAACCAGCCACGACTCGGTCTGGAGCACACTGCTCACACGGTGCTGTGTCGATGCTGAAGCAGAATCGGATCTAATACCAGAGCCCCATCCCAGGCGGAAGCTAGTCTACGCACACTGGCACCAGCGCTACCGCGGATTCCTTGACAGCTACACTCGCATACGCAGATCAATTCTGCTCTTGGAGTCCTGGGCCGAAGTCAACTGCCCCCCACTGCTTTTGAGCTTGGCTCCGGGCTTGGGCTGGATGGGCAGTGAGTCCATACCGGTTCGCGAGCTGCTCAGCGTAGTAACAGATTCACCGGATATGCGCGACTTCCTTATAGCCTACCATTTACGGGATGGCCAGCGACGGCAGCGGCGTTTCCTTGACTTTGGGTTCTTTGGCTCATACGAGTGCTATGGCGAAGTGTGCTCTCTCTCATGGCTCTCTTCTCGCATGCTGCAGGTAATTGCTATGGGCCAGTTCAAGCTCTTGGTTTTTGCTTGGTGCCACGTTAGCAGAAACTACCTAGGCATCGTCGTAGGCTGTCCTCCCGCTCACTCGACTCAGATCATGCACCATGTGGTTCAGTTGCAGCCACAGAGCTACCGGTTTGTGGACAGAGGTTTGTTTGGCGACTTTTTTACTGGCTACATACGGGACCTAGTCAATGGGCGCTACGATGTCCAGGATGACGTCATTTCCATGCTTCCCAACAGCGGCCCACACACTGGCACTAGTGTTTCGCGAGGAATACGGACTACGGTGTCTGTCATGTTCTGTCCTGACGAAACTCCTGCGTTTCGGGTGTACCGATACCAGATATCCTTTGAAGTACTGGATTTTGCTGCCCTGGGATATGCTTCGGCACAGTTAAAGTCGCGGCACTGGTTGATTCACTATCAGGACGAGCAGCAAACTCAGAGTAGCGGCCATGGAGTCGTTGGCGAATTTCCGATACTCTCAGAGTCATCTCCGTATTATCGGTATTGCTCGCGAATGACTGACGATGAAATGGAGGACCTTATGCTTGTCGCCTTTGAAGGCTACTTTACCATGGTGCCAGGGACGTTGGAAGATCCTGCTGGTCCTGATTTTACTTTGGCTGTCCCCTACACCAAAGTTCCTATTCCTATGGAGATTTTGTGATAGAATAATATATTCCTATAAATGTTAGACCGATAGTCACTGGCCAAAGTCGCTGGTCTTGACTAGCTGTGCGAACATGCCGTCTTTAGCTAAGAGCTCTTGTGGAGTGCCAATTTCAGCAATGGTGCCCTTGTCCATGACAATAATGCGATCGCTTTTCATAATGGTTTCCAAGCGATGTGCAATGGTCAGCACAGTGCAATTGCTAAACTCCTTGCGAATCAGCTCCTACACCATCTTGTCAGTCTCCAAATCAACATTGGCTGTGGCCTCGTCAAGCACAATTATCTTTTGCTTGTGCATTATTACGCGACACAAGCCAAACAGCTGCTGCTGGCCGCTACTAAAGCCTCCAATGCAATCCTTTACAGACTTATCAAGGCCATGGGGAGCCAACTTCACTGGACTTGCTGGTTTTGGAGCTTTTTTTAGGACAAAAAGTAGCACTTGCTTCAACCAGCCCGCTTGTTGCCACTGCTTTCTCATAAGTGCATCCTTGCTATCTGTGCCATATCCACTATCCCTGCTAGTTTTTGAACTGCAATTGGATGACACACACTTGGCCATGTTGCACTTTATCAATGAAGCCCACATCTCTTCAATGTAAAACTGCTGTAGTGGATCCAGATTCCGCCTAACAGATCCACCAAACATTGACGACTCTTGAGGAATCATGCCCAGCCGTGGCCTGTAGTAGCCAACTACAAATTCTGAAATATCTTGCCCATCAATCAATATTGAGCCACTGGTGTTCTCATGAATCAGTCTAAACAAGACCTTGGCCAAAGACGACTTTCCAGCACCAGTCCGTCCAACAATGCCAACCTTCTCTCCTGGGTTGATGGCCAGGTTGATGTGCTTCAGGGCATATCCTAGATCAGCACCGTACTTCATGCTAAAGTCGCGGAATTCAACCTTGCCATTCGGTGGCCACTGAGCTGATGGCCGGCAGCTATCAACTACATATGGCGCCTCTGGATCGCGCTCAGCAAAGTTGCGGAACTCATTGACTTTATCCAACGCTTTAAGAGCCACTCTTGGGAACTTTACTATGCTGTTGATGTGCTTTATCAGCAAGCTGGTGCTTTCTTGGAATCCAGCCAAATCATTTGAGCGCAACTCTACACTTGACAATTTTGCCTTGATAATGAAAATAAGCGACATTACAGACTTTGTAACTTGGCCTATCAATTTCTGCAACATGTAAAAGAAATCCTCGCTTGAAGATTTGATATCCTCCAATCGAGTCTCGTCTTCAGTACACTTTATGTACTGAGATGTAAAGAAGGGCTCCACTCCAAACAAGCAAATCATTTGGGCGCCGTTGTTTGCCAAGCTTTGCACACGCTGATACTTTTCCTCACTTGCGCACTTTAATTCAGCTATGGCATCGGTAGTTTGAGCAATATGAGTACTTGCTGCCCTGGAAACCCAAGCAAACACGGGTATAAAAACAAGCAGTTGGGGTGCAAGTAAAAGAACACGGTATGCCAGCAAAAGCACTAGCGCGGCTTGCGAGCAATCATAGGTGAAAAATCTTGGAACAAGATAGACAATGGTAGTTGTGGCTGTTAAGCAACTTGAATGCACTTGACGAGCCGTTGTACCCTCAAAAAGTGAAAGTGGCAAAAACAAGAGACTGCGGACAAGCATGCTGCTAACTTTTTTCCTTAGGCTCCAATTGACTACTGCACACTTGGCTGCCAATTGCAGCTGTGATACCAGCAAGTAAGATATGTTAGTCAACATCTTCATGCGCATATATAAGAGTATGTGAAAGCGAACTGTTTAAAGACAACTAAACAGTCGCTATCAAAGGTGAAACAAAATATATTCAAAAAAAAGGTTAAAAACAGCTCTGAAGAAAAAACAGATAAAAGTCGGTCCGGAAAACGAGAAAGGGAAAAAGGGAGATCACCGTCGGGTGATCTCTGAATTAAGTAGCCGTTGGCTCAACAGCCAACAGTATGGTATTGCCACCAATATTATCGCTTTTGCTGTTGGCCCTGAGTGCGTCAAGTTTGAATTCGGTGAATATGTACTGCAACACGCGACTGAATATACTTGCCAACAAGGTTGTAGCAATTATGGACCATCCACATGTACGAATAGCGTACTTGGCATTATCCCAGTGTGACCGCCGCTTGGAAACCCGATTCTTTGCCTTAACTCTCTCCTTTTCATGATTTGAATTGGCCGAGTGAGCGGAGCTGTTATTTTGAGCCCTATTTGATTGCGTTTCGTCCGTTGGAATTATTGGCAGTGACATTCTGTCCATGCTGTCAACATTCTTGTGCTTCATCTCCAGCGTGCTATTAGTGCTTAATTCCCTGTGAATCAGCGGTGTCTGGGTTTTAACAGATACGTAGCCATTATCCACAGTAACAACTTGGTTGCACAGAGGCAAAATGTTGTCAGCATTAGTAGTGACAAAGCGCAGCTTGTCGCCCAGCAGCCCAGTACTCAGGATAATATTATCCAGAATGTGTCGCTTGACAATAGTATCCACGGCCGACAGGGGGTCATCTAAGAAGTAAATGTCGGCTTTTGAGTATACTGTTCTGGCCAGAGCTAAGCGAGCTCGTTGGCCGCCAGAAATATTAAAGCCATTCTCACCAATAACAGTCATATCGCCATTGGGCCACATTTCCAAGTCGTCAGCAAGTGCACAAGCACCAAGGACCTTCCAGTAATACTTCTCCTCATACTCACGCCCAAAGAGAATGTTTGCACGCAATGTGTCGTTCATAATCCACGGCTGCTGCTCCAAGTACGCAATCTTGCCAACCAATCTACCTGTGCCCTGAGTCATTTCCATTTCACTACACATGGCCAGAAGCAGTGACGACTTTCCAGCACCTGTCTTTCCAACTATAGCGACAAGTTCTGCAGCTCCAGCATTTAGCGAAACATCAGTAAGGGTGCATGTCGGTGCATGATAGCCATAGTCATCATATCCCCAGTCAAAGCTACAGTGGCTCAATTCTACAAGTGGGCCGCCATTAGTCGTATCATCTGAATAGGGGAGCGAGTACACATATTGATCTAGAAAATAATTCTCGACGTATTGGTTGTCTACTAGAGCAGAACGAATGCAGGCTAATTGAAATATTGTAGATACCATACTACTTTGCAAGTTGTCCATTAGCGACCCCAACTCAAACAACTTGGCATTGGTAATAGTGCTAGCACGGCCACTATTAGCAAGCACATGCATGTGAATGGTCAAGTAAGCCCCTAATTCATCTGCCGCGCTTTTTGCTAGACACAAGATAAACTGAATAGTATGTATAAGCATAGTAGACCACAGAGGTAGGCTGTCAGTAGGATTGGTTTGTTGGTATTTAGGATCAAGAAACATTGGCTCCCAGGCAAATATCTTAATGGTCTTAATGTTGCCAATGATTTCTTTAAAGTCCCATTTGTACCCACCGCTGCTGTTGTTGTTTGAGTCTCTGCTCTGGTCGTTGGTTGCTAAATACATGACAGCCGACTCTAGCACGCTTAATACGTAGGGGCATACTACTAAAAGTACTGCGCTGTATCCAGTCTGACTATAGAGAATCCAAGCCGTTAAAGAAACAGAAAATATAGAATTCAAAAGACGCTGAAGATCTTGGGGAAGTCGGGCCATATATTTTATATAAGAGCGGGCTTGGCTTGGATGCGATTGAATCCTCAGGCCTTGCCTAATCAATGGCAGACAAAACAGCTCCAAATTTATTGCGTTTTCTGCTCTGGTCAGCTCCTCGTCAGACAACCTGTATATGATATATGATTGGCTCTTTACAAATTCGGCAAGAAATATGCAAACGCCATCTACAAGAATCATATTAAAGTCGTAGTCTGTAGACGATTTAATGTGTTTCATGATCAAGCTATTTAGTCGAGCTTGCATAATAGGCATAAACTGCAGTAGCAAGCCGACAATATATATGGGAACCATTGGTCGCTATATCATGCGAATGATAACACGAATGATAAAATACGATTCGTTCGTGTTGTATACAAATTCACTGTAAGCACAACGTAACCGGAGTCTCCCAGGAAGCGGCCAAATGTCATCTTTTGTCAGCTGGCGTAGCTTTTGTATCTTTACAAGGTAGCGCTCCTGCGCATAAGTCCCCAACTGCAAGGCACGACTGGCCAAGCCCTTGCTTGTGGAGTCAAGATTAGCCAGAACAAGCCCTCCGTGTAATGCAATACATAGTCCCATAGTCCACATATTGCTTGAGCAGCTTAGTGCTTGGTAAATGCCCAGTAAGTGAAAGGTCTGAAACCACGTGTAGCCATTTGGCAACACAAATAAAATAGGAGACAGAAAGACGGCAAGTGAATGCAGCAAGCTAATCCAAGACGTCCTTGCTTGTAGACCAAGAATAGCAATAGTAGCGCGTGCTAGCAGAGATGTGATATTATTATACCTCTTTGAAGTTGGAGCACTGGGTGAAGATGCAAACGGCAGAGACCACTACAGCCGCATCAATTGCTGTAAACAATACAGGCTGCAGTGCTGCAATAGTGGATAAGATAGAGTAGTGAAAAAACATTGGAAAAAATGTAGAATATTATAAAAAAGCGAGATGATAGCAAGAGGAGGCGCCATCTTGCTTTGCTGGCGAGATCATTCATGCTAAAAGAGGGCCTTCTTTTGAAGGCAAATGCAAAAAGCATTTTATTTCATCAAAGGAGACCGCTTCGGCTTTACGGTCTTTGTAGTTTTCTTTGGTAGTCAATGGTATTTTGTCTTTTAATGCTCCTTCTCAGCTGCAAATATGTGAACAGCTGTGGTACAAATATAGTTGTAAGAAGCTAACGTTTTATAGCGGCGATAGCTTGGAGGCGACAACCATTGTAGCTATCATTTGGTCCCAGAACTTTTCAATATCAACCGAGGTTGTCAGCCAGCAGTTACAGTCTGTATCGGCTTTTGCCCAAACATCACAATGAGTTCGGCCTCGCGACGGGCCCATGGAGCAGTCGACTTCAACTTTGATTCGGCGCTTGCTAAACGACTCCGGCATAAACAAGTAAGCGGTAGCTACGGGATCGTGCAAGGGAGCGCCATCTTTAGCTCCAAATACATCTTCGTAGGTACTTCCAAAGTAGTGCAGCAGCTCCGAAACCAATTGCGCAAACTTTGGTGACTCTACCTCGCTAACAATTCTCTGGATAATAGCCTTGGTAGACAAAACCGTGTGCGTGACTTCGAGCGGTACCAGCGCCACATGCTGAATGCCAGCGTTCAGCACTATGTGAGTGGCCTCTGGATCGCAGAACACGTTAAACTCCGCCGCCGATGTGGTATTTCCCAAGCCAACTGCCCCACCCATGATGGATAAAGTCTTGATCCGTTGGATTACCTCCGGGTACATGCTAACAAGCAGCGCGATGTTTGTAAGCGGGCCAACTGCCGCAATCGAAATGGGCTCGGCACTGCTCATAATCGCCTCGTGCATGGCGTTGACAGCATTAACGTCTTGGACAAAGTAGCGCTCGTAATCGGGCTCGGGCAAGAGGTTGGTCCCGTCGATTCCAGACTCGCCGTGAATATGGGTGGCGTGGTAAACCGGCTTGACCAGCGGCTTGGCTGCGCCCTTGTACACCTTCACGCCATGGATTCCGGCCACCTGGAGCACGCGGATAGCGTTGGCTGTGGTCCTCTCGACTGATGCATTTCCGGAGACCGACGAGATGCCCAAGAGCTTTAAGTCAGGGTGGTGAGCAGCGAGTATTACGGCTAGCGCGTCGTCATGGCCCACATCGCAGTCTAGCCAAACAGGAATAGGCGCGCGGTCAGAAACAATAGTCATCACAGTCAGAGCAAAAAAAGTTGCGATATTTAGAGAAAAATAAGCGTGGCATGAAGGGATGAGAAGGACAAAGTTTGATGTTCCACAAAAAGTACACCACTCGCTCGCAGTGGCATAGGACTGCCTGTGATATTTATGCAGATATGCCGAAAATCTAAGCCAACGCTCTTTGTAAATACGTGATATTCATGCAGATATGCCGAAGATCCAAGCCAGCACTCTTTGTAAGTATGTGGGAGCCATGCACACACCCTAAGAGTCTTTGTGCCAAACACAAATATACACATGGTGATTTGATAATTACTAGTGTAGACAAGAGTGATAGTATGTTGGTAAAAAGGTACAAAAGTATCTACAATGTACTAATAGCGCCAGAATTTCCTAGCTCCGTTGGCTGGCTGAGGTGCTGAGGTGCCCTGCGTAAAAAAGTCAGTGCTAAGACCAGTTGCGCTAGAAATAAAGTCGAATTGTGCTGCAACATGGGTGAATAGCGAGTACCCGTCAGCAGTTCCGCAAGTGGGGTCGTTTAAGCGCCCGCCCTCGCTGACAATACCAGCAAGGTACACATTGTTATTAGCCGCGATCATCACGCCAGTGCCTGAATCGCCCTTGCATGTCGAGTGGCCCGGGCTGTACTTGTTCAAGGTGCAGATCAAAGGGCCGTCCGATGACTCGTATTCAGGAGCAAATGTCTTGCATCCCTCAACGTCGCCGACCCACACATTGGCGCCCTTCAACTCGTTTGGCTGCGACTTTGGATCGTTGTTGCTCACCGTATTGCCCCAGCCCAAAGCAACCAGCTGCTGCCCCTCCGGAATTGCTCCGCTGTAAATTGGAACATACACGGGAGCGTGCGCTGGGTCAAATCCAGCGACCTCAATAACGGCAATATCATTGAGGCCATGGGCGCCAACGGTAGAGGTAACGTAATTTGGATGAGCCGTGATCTTGCTTGGACTGACAAAAGACTGCTCGTTGATGTTGTCGTCGCCGTAGCCAATCTTGACCTCATCGATACTATAGAGCTGCTGAGTCGAGTCAAACACGCAGTGGGCGGCTGTCACAATGTGGTTGGGCGAAATTAGAGTTCCGCCGCAGATGAAAGACTGCTGGTTCTTGGTAAAAGTGAGAAACACAGCATAGGGGGCGCTATTATCGGGCAAGTCGAATCCACCAACTATGCGCTTGTCCATATGTGGGAGGGCAATGGCGCTGGCCGAGATGGCATAGGTGGCCCAGAAGGCGACAGTGCTGGTAATCGAGGTAATGGCTCTCTTCATGGTCAATACTTGAATGTCGGCTGTACAAAGAAAGTGTCGTGTAGTTGCTGAGTGTGCAAGCGTGTGTGGGATGTTGTAGTAAATCTTGGTAAATTCGAGAGGCGCCATCTCTTTGTTTTATACCAAATGCGAGTGTTGTTCAACCGAGTGTTACTTCAAGAAATCACACCAATGTGTTGTCTGTATGCACGCCCAAAATAAACCTGAGCAGCCTATACTTATCCACCAGTTGTCCAAGCATTAATTTGCTGAGTGCAGACAGCACATGTACATATACATGTCTAAATTTGTTCACTTTTGCCATCCATTTGTTTGGAGCTCCATCTAAAAAAATTAGCCAGACGTGATTTTGTCCAGTATCACCTGGCAACATGCTGCATGTACACATGTACCCAGAAAATGCTCAGCGAGCCCAAAAAAATGGCTGCTTGTTTTGGGCAAGCAACCTGCAAGTTCTATTTTTAGGGTGGACCACAAGCAGAGCATTGGCTTTGGCAAGGCGTGCCAGCCTTCTTTTCCTCTACTCTCTTGATTTTTGCTGATTGTTCTGTTTGTCACGGACTTTGATGCCACCGGTGTTCAAGTTATCCGACACTCTGGTTCTAAAGATTATCCTTTACGCCGCCAATGCCCACGCTACGACGCTTGAGGAGTGGAGGGCAAACTTGCCCTATGCCGCAGTGTGCAAGCAGTGGCGTCTCCAGATAATCGACATGGTGTACAGCACAGCCATTCTAGAGTACCGTAAGACTTGCCAGCGGTGGATAAAGAAGGTGGTAGCGCCAAGCAAAAAGTGGCCCAAGTACGAGTGGGATACCAACGTCGAGCTAATCGCCTCCACTGGCAACGGCCAGCGGATGACTGATCTACACATTCAACTACCCCAGCATGAGCATGACATTATGTTCATCCACGACGTCGTGCGGTCGCTGGGACTTGGCTCAATCTTTTGGTCCAGCATTCGCACATTGCACATTTCAAATTGCGCAGGCACCGAGTGCAAGGGCAGCCACGTTACTGGAAGGGACTTGATCCACAAAAGTCGGGAGTCCAGCATAATCGATTTCTTTGACAAGTACATGCCGCGCGTAGGAAGCCTGAGTCTGCCGGCAGTCTACACAGAAAACGGTACCGTCGCATCACTTTACGGTCAACTTGTCAACCTCTATGCTTGTCAGCTGTGGTTGTTATCCAACCCAAACCCGATGGCGTTCGCAGTGTCGGCATTTTCGGACAACCTGACTAGTCTTACTATTAGACTCTTCAGCTCCAAGCCGTTTTGGCTTCCGCAACTAAACATCTCGACTATTCAATACCTGCGATTGATGGATGTCCCGCACGATTTTGCCTGGATACGGCTGGTATTTGGCGGTAGTGGCGACAACAATAACAATGAAGACGATGACGATGAGGATGGGGACGAGGATGGGGACGAGGATGAGGACGAGGATGAGGACGAGGGTAGTGAAGGCAACGAAGAAAACAACAGCGGCGTGGAAAACAACAGCGACGAGGAGAACAATAGCGACGAGGAAAACGACAGCGACGAGAATGAGGACGAAGAAGAGGACAATGACGGAGAGAGCGACAACAATGACAGTGGCGAGTACTATGAGTTTTCTAATTTGACCGACCTGTGCATTGAGTTTTCGGAGAGCTGCGAGCTTTCCAGTTTGTCGCCAAAGACTGGAGATAAGACCCGCTTTGAGCTAGGATTTCCTATTCTCAAAAAGCTCACGGTGCTAGACATTCCAGACAACAGCCAGATACTCGCTTCCTGCCTTGATTTGCTGACTGTCAGTGAGATATCAATTAGCGGCGCATTTGCTGGGCTAAAGAAGCTGGGGAACTTGTGCTATAGCGAGTCGATTGGCAAGATTTCTATCGACTTTGGGTGGCTTTACTACGACGACATGCCCTATTTCTACTCCGTAACCAATGACTTGTTTGGAAGCTTTATCTTAGCGGACGAGATGCGACTTACTTTATCCGGCTTTGGGTTCCCCATTGACCCGCACGAGGTTGAATGGTTTAATCTCACTCATTTAGCGTTTGGGCAGCAAGCTGCATTTTCGACCGTAGTAAAGCTCTTGCCCATGCTGCCCAACGTGACTACTCTCGACATTGGCTGGTTAGAGATTGATATGACACCTAATATCGAGCCGGTTTCCTTGTTTACGGGCAAGAGCAATGAGCGCATTTGCCAACTGGATTCACGGATACGGAAGCTGAGCATCTACACCAACGAGGGGCCTAGCGCCAAGCTGTTCATGCTAGATCCAGTACTCTACTTGGCCATCTGTATGCCGATTTTGGAGAATCTCTGTGTTCCCATCAAACACATTGCCAAAGTACAAAACGAGCTTACTTATCTTGCGCTTTACTATGCTCACCTAGCCAGTATTAGTGTCAAAAGCATGGCCGAAAAATGAAAATAAATTACTTGCAAATAATAGAGGGACACTAATAAAGGCAACATTCTTGCAAGGGTGGCTTCTAAGAAAACACTTGGTTGCGGCTTCAACCAGGTGGTATCATTTTGATCCTGGTGAAAGCGAGCTCATTGGGAGGCAATTTTCACACCTCGACACACACACTAGGCAGCAGCCACAACGTCGTTTCAAATGGCATGCTTGCTCTTCAGGACACAGACATCCTAAATGTTACTCAAACTCTGACGTCTAGCATCTATTCCCCATGGTCGCAGGATACGCTGAGAGAAAACCGACTTTATTTACTTGACAGTTTATTGCGTTTTCTTTTGCAATATACAACATGAACTTGGCGCCTTTGCTATGCCAAAAGTTGTGCGCACACGTAGGCTTGTGAATGTGGGTCAATCGTCACCCGGGAAAGCGCTTTGGAGTCGATAGATACGAGTGTTTTCAGTAGTTTTAATATGGAGATGCCCTGTCATCTCCTTGCACTATGCTTGCTTCATGCATGAGGGGTTTTACTCTAACGTGTTTACATGCAAGATTGCCAGAAGTGATGCAAATCCAAAATGCTCTTTACATATTAAAGGAATGTGCAGCATTTATCACATCTAAATAGCAATTATTATTTTGTTGAGAAACCGAAACTATTCACATGGCTGAAGGTGATTGATTATCAGGATCCATTGATACTTAATTGCAGGGTGTCTCTCCACTTCCTTCTCTGCCCTGTGCTGGCAAGAACAGAGCTCCCAACCGCAAGGTAGTTTAAAGCCACATCTTCCACACCTTGTCCATACCGACAGGGCGGATGACAGCTCTGTTGACGTTGCCACAGCCGTAGCCGCAGCCGTAGCAGCAAAGTCGCTTACGCAAGCGCTGGTTTCACACTCTTTTTCTTCTCTCGATTCTCTGGATTCTCTAGATTTTCTATTTGCATCTAAAAATTTCATTACGCTCAAAATGATTGTTGGCGCCATTTTCATTCTCCCTCTTATGTGGCTTACGACCACTTGGGGCCTTTGGATGCCGCTCTTTGTTGTGGCGACTTTGACTTGAGCGCGGCTAGAGATGAGGCCACTGCCGTGCCCTGTCGCCCAGCACACCAGGGACAATGAATTCGAGGCAATTTGGCCCGAGTTCATCAAGGCGGCTGAGAACTCCTTGTTTGAGCGCATGCTCTGGTGGGTGCTCCCCAGATGCTTTTGCATCAATCGGTTTCGCCAGCGAGCCCTTCTCAAGGACTACAGGTCGGTGGGTTGCTGGATGCCTGTTGGCTGCTGAACCCTTGTTTAGCGTATCCTTCGGCATGTGCTCACAGACAACTTTATGGTGGGGCACACCATACACTGGATTTTCCACGATGTCCCAAGAGGTGGCGTGTGCACTATCGATGGAATAGAAACTTGGGCAGTGGAGACAGACATCAAGTGGTACGACTACCCGGCATTTCACAAGTTGGCCCTTCTTCTTGCACACCGCACAGTCTACAACGATTTAGCAACGCGTAAAGCCAACGACGCCTTTGTACAGCTGGGCGATATCTCATATGGCACTACAATCGAGGAATATGAGGAGTACATGTCAGATGATGGATCAGCATGTTCTGGGGGTGCCTTAGACGGCGTTTCAGCCATGGTGCACAAGGAACTCAACCCTATAGCTCGACCTTGTCAGGTTCTTCACGACGCGACCGACGACTCTCAGGAATCAAGCCGGTGTCTCAATAGCAATTCCAAGGGCAAGAGCACAGCAGAGATTGTCAAGGAACTTGACTACTTGCGCCTTCAGAGCCTGAAAATAAGCCAGAGGCTCTGCAACTACTCCAAGGCCGAATTCAAGAAGTACCCGCCAGATCCTGCTCGCTTTGATGCTCAAATCCAAGAACTCCAAGAGAGAATCGACGCTAAAAAGCAACTCAAGGAGACTAGAATAATCGCGGCCACGCACAAAGAGATGAAGCAAGAACAGAGCAGTTTGCAAGAGTGTTCTGATAGCACGAGCACTCCGCAGAAACCCAGGGCGTGGGTCGAACTTTTCGAAAGAGAGATTCTACAAATGTCCCTAGCAACGTCAATGATGGTTCAGTACACAGCCTCGGTAGCGAACAGTTGGCCAGCTTGCAAGCCAATGTCCCCAATCCACAAGCCGCCGACAATAGTGCCGCCGCCAATAGTGCCGCCGCCAATAGCAAGGGTTCAGCTAGTCAGGATGCTAGCAGCGTCGGCAGTGTGCCTACCATTGCTCAGCAATAGGTACGGAGCAACGTGTGCGTGGGCGCTAATGTCCTGCTGCCAGTTGCCACCGCCAAAAATGCTGTGGCTTACAAATTGCACCTCTCACTGGTCAAGACACTAGGAATGCCGACTTTGTGCCTACCAGTGCTCTGCAGCAGATATGGCTCAACCTGTGCGCGGGTACTAGTGCCCAGCTGCCGGTTGCTGCCACCAATGATGTTGCAGCCTACTAATTGCATCCCACCGTTCAGGATGCTACTAGCTGCGCCAAGATCGTGCATGCTTGTGCTGTTGAGGCTAGTTTGATTCCACTTGTCTCCAAAAGCAGTGCCCACCTGAAGAAGTCCTATGTCTCCCGGAAACTCAGGATGGTGGTAACCGATAGGCAACTTGCCGCTGCCTGGGCTATTCCGCCTTTTAGAGCTGCGGGTTGACTCTCCAGTCGGCAGCGACTCAAGGGGTGGGCTCGCTCACTCATCAAGCGGCGTGAATATCTATGGCGCTATCTCCTGAATCGCAAGTTGAGTGGGCGAAGCAGGATTGCCTCGAGGCAGCGCAATGCTAACATCGCCAGCGCATCTATGTCTGTCAAAGGCCCGACATTCCGTCTTAGTCGGCTGCTGTTCAAGAAGTGGGATCACTCCGCCCTGGCAAAATACGCCCGCAAGCAGCAGTGCAACAATAGCAAACCATCCGGCTTTGGTAGAAGGCCCTTTGTCGCTCGGGGCTTAATTGGAGGCTGCATCGTGCGGCCTCTACGCCGCAACAGGCTCTTACCAACCGGGTCAGGGCTGCTGCTGTAACTATGTCGGTTACCATCACTAGGGCTGCCAAAGCTGGACCGCCATTCGCTCGCACTGGCATACTCGCAAACACCCAACAGCAACAGCAACAACAACAGCAGCAGCTGGGACAGAGCAACTTGAGCATAAGCGCTGTACTCCCTCTGCCACTACGCGAAGCAGCTGCAACATCGGCAGTTGCTACCCAGCTTCTTGATCCACGGTTTGCTGCTGCTACTGCCATACCACCAGTTATAGAACCGCCTGTTGCCGTACCGCCAGCTTTCACACCTTTGGCTTTCATGCCGTCAGTTGCTGCGCCGACTGTTGTTGTACCGCCCGTTTCTGTACCACCAGCTATAGCACCGCCTGCTGCCACCCAGACAGGTGTTGCTCCGCCGCAAGTTAACATACCTGCTCAACAAGGAACTGCAAAGCGCGGCAACCAAAATAGGCGCCATGGCAAAGCCACGGCTAGACAGCAAACAAGCACCGCCCCGCCTAGCAAATACTCTTATGGCGAGCAGGACAGCCCAGGGCGGAGCAAATTTGTGAGAGAAAATGGCCGGATCTTAGACCTGTGCTCCGATATTACAGACCGACGCCTACATATTGGTACCCGTGTGGCTACACCACACACCTTGACGATTGACCAGATGTACTATGCGCTGCTTAACGTCGCTGTTTCAGAGTCGCGGGGCAGCTCTGACTTGAATGATCTAAAACAGCAACTGTATGCCTTGTTTCATGCTGACGATAGGACCATATACAACAGGTACCAAGCTGAAATCGGAAGACACTCTAGCCAGCCCATCCAGGGAGCCAACGAGAGCGTCTTCTAGCAAGCGGATACAGACGTCAACCAGGCATTTTTCTATCGTGGTCAGCACGTCTCACACACTTTTTTTTCTCTTTTCTCTTTTCTCATTCCTAGCTTTAGTGGTTTCAACAAGCTCAATTATACTTCCCAAAGCACTACTAAGGAGCACCGAAAAGAGAATGCAAAGGAAATTAACGCAAATTGGAGAAACAGGAAAACAAGCGGATAATTTTTTTCTGGCTCATCCATATATTCTTAGTGATCTCGCGGCTAGATCAAGAGCATAGCTTTTGATATTTCGCGCCTCGCGCACACTTTTCGCTCCACATACTTTGTATTCCTTTTTATTTTTTGGCTGAGAGAATGCCCAGAGAATCGGCCGACAAACGAGTGCGCTTTGCAGAGAGTAGTCACCGCAGTACAGCACCAGGCTTCAGCGCAGGCACTGGTCCTCACTCTAGCGGCGATGAGTATGACAGCGACATAAATGCCGAATTAGAAGCAGACATCACATCCAGCCGTCGGCAAAGACGCCGCATCAATATCGACGGCTATGGCAGCGACGCCAGTGACCAAGACGAAGTGCACGATCTGAGCGATGTTAGCGACGACCAAGAGGACGAGCCAGACGAAGACACAAGGGATGACATGTTTGCCGGCGACGCAGGATCGAGCGAGCAGCATGAAGAGAAGCGCAAGCGGTTTCTCGAATTAGACGATATAGAAGGCCAGGAAATGAGCTCAGCATCGCGCACCGAAGATAGCGGTAGCTACAAGGGCAAAGAACCAGAGCGAGATGCAAGTGGAAGCGATGATGAGTCGGGTCGCGGGAGGATCAGAATCGAAGCATTCAATATGAAGGAAGACTTTGAGGAGGGCAAATTTGATGCCAGCGGAAACTTTGTATGGAACAAGCAGGACCCGCAAGCTTACCAAGACGACTGGCTAAACGGCGTTTCTCAGAGCGCCATCGCGCTAGCCCGCGAGTCCAAGGCTAAACGAGATAGTGAATCGCTCCATATGCCGGGTAATGGACGCTGGGAGACCAACGACGATATTATCATAGAGATACTCAATACCTTGCGCCCACGCGAGACTGTACTGACTGCCTTGGCTAGAATCGGCGGACCCAAGCAAAAATCCAAAAACAAGTGGGCCAACAAAAAGGGCAAACAAAAAAGCCCCAATGCTGATGATAGCGGAAGGGAGGCTGAGCGCAAACAAGCCATTGAGCACCTCACAGTCTTGGCTGACCAAGCGATGGCTAGAGGGATGGCTGACATCTACGAAGATACCTACGAGCAGTTTGTGCGCCAGATGCGCATAGCAGGTCGTATCCCTGACGACTGGATTGTTGGTACGCCGATTCAATCTTCTGCAGCGAAAGTAGTTGGTGCCAGCCCACTGAACAGCACCAGGGCGGATGTGGATGCTGAGCTGCTGGGTGATCTAGATGAGCTAGATCCTAGCCACTAGTAACTTTTTTCTCTGCATTTTGTAAATAGGCCATATTACACTCGAAGAATTGCTTTAGAAGAATGATGCTCACGTTGTGCATGTTGACGAGCAGTCAGTCAAGCTATTTATCTGAGATGCTTGCTGTCTAGGTAGAAGTGATAAAACCCTAATTGAAGCACAAGGCAAAGTCACTTTATTGTTTCTCGTTTTCTAGGTTTCTGTATTCACAATTAGAAGAGCCTTTTCTCTCAATCTTCGTCATTCCAAAGTCTACTTTTTAGTGCTTGGCACGAACTCAGATGTAGCTGTTAGGACACAATACAGCTATACCTACTGAATAAAGTCTTATATAAGTAAAATTCAAAATGGTAAACATAAAACAATAGAGCTAGGCCCCGGCGCCTGCTCCAGCTCTACCACCAATATCAGGAGTGGCTGCACCCTGAGCTGTTAGTAATGGCATTATCATGGAAGTATATAGGTATAGACAAATGTGATCACTTAGAATTGGCAATATCCTTAGCAGTACCAGTTTAAGATAGGCTAATTGTGATAACAGTGCTAAGCTCATCAGCTCTTTCTAATATAGGCCACCAAGGGAATTCGATGAGCATTTGCTTATGCTTTTAGTTGTGTGTGGCGAGCTAGTTGTTTTCTAAACCTAAAACCCTAGTTAATGCACTATACACCATTACTATATTGTTAATAATGAGATGACTGCTATTATTCATTTGATGCACAAGTACTGATGCTATAGTCTTAGGGAGCACGTCGCAAGGGTTAGCACTTTACTGAAAACGATGGTTAATGTTGGATAGCAGCGAGTATAGTCGACCAGAACGCGATTACGAGTCCATGATCATAATCGCAAGATTATGATTACAGGTGACTATGGCGGCGCTATTTAAATATGGCGCTGCGAGGCATTAGTGGTATGAGATCTCCTGTTATTTTAGCTTCGATCCTAGGATATATATTGG
>JANBSU010000126.1:0-36369 GCA_027578835.1 Coemansia sp. RSA 2050 | reverse complement strand
TTGCTCATGTCTTCGATGTGCGTGCATCAGCAATTTATGCCAGTCTTGCCCATTATACCCGTGATTTCGTCATCACACATACCCTAGCTCATCAAGGATTTCTGTATCACCTAATAAATCTTCTATTGTCATTGATCCATCGAGAAAATTTTGAAATGTTTTTTCATCAATAGGTAAGTCTTGGATCATTTCTATTTCTTGCATTTTGTCTTCACTAGATATTGGTTCAAGCACTTGGTTGAGTTGGTTTTGGTGTTCCTGATCCTCACTCTCAGCGACCTTTGTTGCTGTGCCCATAATAATTTCATAGTCAGTCGATCCTGCAAACCTTTTTCTATAGCAATTCCATACTGTTGTGTTAACTACAAGAATCCGACTGATGCCAGTTGTACTTAATTCTTCATTTTCTATGGTTCTCCTATACTTTGTTCCTGTGACAGTATTTTTATAAACAACATTGTCAACAGCAATAAAAACTATTATTCTGCTCTTTTGGATAAAATCGTAGGTGTTTCTAAGATATTCGGCAGCATCACAGACATTAGATATGTTGTTGGGTATGTCCCAATAACCATATAACTCTATGTTACTTACATAGTTTTTTAGAAAATATGCTGGGTAGCTCTTGTTTGATGACATGTTTGGGAATGTAATTAGAGGCAGAGGGGTATCTAATAGCCTGAAGAAAAGTAGGACAAAAAAGCGAGAGTAAAGAAGGAGAAGAAGACAAAATTGGCAGTTGTCAGCAGGCTTTTTATAGTAGAGCTTGAGTGGAAGAGATCAGAGCAAGAAAAGGAATAGCGGGTTTGCATCCCCGATTGTTCAACCCGGATATGTGCTTGTTAATATCTTCAATTTCTTTCTTCAAGGTATCTGTTTTCAACTGAAGACTTTAATAATTCTTTGAGATTGCAGTTTTCTCAAGGGGATGGGACGCACTTTCAAAGCAACTGTTTTAAAGGATCCTTTTTGTTTGGTTGCTAGATCTGGCAGACAGAAATGGGGCGTGTGCGTTTGTGTGTGTGTGTGTGTTAGGATTTTCAAAGTCCAAAGGTGCCCCAGCTTCTAAAAGTGCTCTTGTCACTGTTAAGCTCAATAAACAAACTGGGTGCATCCTTTTGCCACGAAGCACCGGCAATGTAGCCTGGTAGCTGTGTACATGGGCTGTTATTCTGCGAGATCAGCATCGCCCAAATCATATGCTTGCTGGATCAAGCCCTTTCCTCTTCTCACGTGTTCAAAAGGCTGGGCTAGTATTTAGGTGTGCTTTCACTCTTGTCCCTGAATTGCAAATATTTTCTTTACTTTATATTTCCCAGCAATCTTCGGCTAAGCAGTGTCATTTCTAGAAAGGTGAAGAGCGTTTAGAAATTAGATTTTTTTATTATTGCGCTGCACTGGCTGCTCAATCATGTCCCAATCGCATTCCTTTCGTCGTAGCAGTAGAGCGGCAAGTGGACGCAGAGACTCTAGGTCGCCTGAGCGAGGATGGAGGCACACATCCCCGCGCGATAGGAATCGGTCACGTAGGAGTCCGTCGCCTCGGGCTTCGTCTCGGCGAACCGCAGAAAGGGGATCTAGCTCTACGCGTGAGAGCACGACTCCTGCACTCTCTGCTTCATCGAGTGTGGCGGCGGTGACAGACAGTGTTAAGAGCCTGTCGGTGAGAGAGAGGTTGGCACTATGGAGGAAAAGCAAGGAGCAGGCGAAGCCTGCCGAACATGCCCCTCTGCCAGCAGAGACAGACTCTAGACCAGTGAGTCGAGCGTCGTCGATGGCTGACGACAGCAACCACTTTTTCACAGCACCTAGCTCAGTGGTCTCGGACATGCACCCTGGCAGCGAAGCAGCATTTGAGTCTCTGCCAGCGACACCTGGGCCAAGCACAGCTGAGTCTCTTACAGATAGTGCGGCACCGAGGCCACAGCTTGGCTCTAGTATTGTTCCAAAGCCGCTAGGCACAGCTGGCGCAAAGTTAAAGCTGGGTAGAGCAAGTATCAACAACAAACGGCCTTTGTTGAAGCCATCGTTGTTGAGCAAAAGCGTCTTTGGCTCGGATGATGCAGGCGCAGATACCGAGAGCTCAAACGGCAGTGGCATACAGCAGCAGCCCAAACGGCGGCCAATCGATTTTTCGGCGACGGATGTCAGCGTCGAAACAGCGATGGATGTCGACATATCAGAGTCGGACCCGCTTGAAGACTACATGCAAGGAGTTGGCGTACTGGTTGGTGGCAGCTCCGAGGATGTAGATATGTCTGAAAGCGGAGGCGGTGGGGTGCTAACACACACGGGGTCTGGCCAGGCACATGTTGTTGGCGAAGAAGTTAGCTTTGGCGACGAGGCGGCAGACGATCCCGAGGATGCGTTGGCGCTAACGGCCAAGCGGCTAAAGAAAAAAGACCTGGTGGTGGTGGATCACTCGAAGATGAGCTACGAGAACTTCAAGAAGGACTTTTACATTGAGCCAGCTGAGCTGCGCAACCTGACGCCCGAGGAGGTCGACATGATGCGCATCGACCTGGGTGGAGTCAAGGTCCGCGGTGTTGATGCACCAAAGCCCGCAACGAGCTGGTCTCATTTTGGGCTGCCTGCAGCTTGTGCCGATGTAATCGGGCACCAGGGATTCGAAAAGCCAACGCCCGTGCAGGCGCAGTCAGTGCCAGCTATTCTGAGTGGCCGCGATGTCATTGGCGTGGCCAAGACCGGCTCGGGAAAGACATTAGCGTTTATTCTGCCGATGCTGCGTCACATCAAGGCGCAAAGACCATTGGCAGCTAGCGAGGGACCTATTGGACTGGTAATGACACCCACGCGCGAGCTGGCAGTACAAATACACCGCGAGTGCCGGCCGTTCCTCAAGCCTCTCGGGCTGCGGGCTGTATGTGCCTACGGTGGGTCTGCTATCAAGGACCAGATCGGCGAACTAAAGCGAGGCGCCGAGATTGTCGTTTGCACACCCGGCCGCATGATTGACTTGCTGGGCGCCAACTCTGGCCGAGTTACCAACTTGCACCGAGTTACTTACTTGGTTCTTGATGAGGCTGATCGCATGTTTGACATGGGGTTTGAGCCGCAAGTGACAAAGATCATACAGAGCGTGCGTCCATCGCGCCAAACTGTGCTGTTTTCTGCTACATTTCCTCGGCAGATGGAAGCCCTGGCACGCAAGATCTTGCGCCGTCCGCTAGAGATCGTCGTCGGCGGGCGCGCCCTCATTCCACCCGAGGTTACGCAGCATGTAGAGATTGTCGAGCCCAAGGACAAGTTTGTGCGCTTGCTTGGCATCCTGGGCGACTCGTTCAATGGCAACAGCGAAACTCTGGCTCTTATTTTTGTTGACCGGCAAGAGGCTGCTGATGGGCTTTTGCGAGACTTGTTGCGACGCGGGTATGTGTGTAATTCATTGCATGGCGGCAAAGATCAGACTGACCGCGACCAGGCGATCGCTGACTTCAAGAACCGCGTGTTCTCGGTGCTCATAGCCACGAGCGTTGCGGCGCGAGGATTGGACGTTCGGGGGCTCAACGTTGTTATAAACTACGACTGTCCTAACCACATGGAGGACCTGGTACATCGAGTGGGCCGCACAGGGCGAGCCGGTAATAAGGGCGACGCCTACACATTTATCGCTCCAGACCAAGACCGTTACGCCAACGAAGTAGTCAAGGCGCTGAAGCTCAGCGGGCTCACGCCACCAGAAGACGTGCAGACGCTGGCTAATGCCTTTTGGGAAAAGGTGAAGCAGGGCAAGGAGCGGCATGGCGGCAAGTCTGGATTTGGCGGCAAAGGGCTAGAGAAGCTGGATAAGGAGCGGAGTATGGTCAAAAAGATACAAAAGATTACCTATAGCGCAGCGACCGGCGAGACTCTAGAAGACGATGATGAGAGCGAGGAAGACGATGCTGATCGCCAAGCAGAAGCTGATAGCGACGGCGAGGTGGCTCCCAGTGCTAGGCGCGGCAAGGCCAAGAGCAAAGACGGCAGTGCTGCGCCTGACGCGGAGACAGTGCGTCGGATCGGACATCGCCGCGGCAACAATAGCGCAAGCGATTCGCTAGCAGAGGCTAATTCGCCACAAGCTGAGCAGCCAGCAGCGGCCGTGCCTAGGCCCACTGTGCCTTCCCTGCCGCCAGGAATGTCAGCAGCAGCACAGGCAGCATTGCTTGCGGCACAGGCAGCGGCACAGCGGTTGAACATCGTCAGCGACCCCCGCAGCCAAGCGCCGCCACTCAGCGTAGTCGACCAGATCAACCAGCAGCTGGGTATGCCCGTAACGCCAACATCCGGGGACTTGATAGCAGCAGCAGCAGCTCGGTTGCGTGCAATCAGCGCTCAGAAGGCGGCTCCAGCCACCAGCTCTGGCGTATCTGCGGCACCAAATCCTAACGTGAGCACCGTCCCTGTGGGGTCTTACGGCTGCGAGCTCGATATCAACGACTACCCGCAAAAGGCGCGGTGGCGAGCAACCAACCACGAAGCGCTCTCGCAGATCATCGAGCAGACGGGCGCTGCCATCACTACGCGCGGCATCTATGTTCCGCCTGGCAAGCCGACACCTGAGGGTGAGCGCAGACTGTATCTCTCCATTGAGTCTGACTCTGAGCGCTCTGCTGAGCAGGCCAAGAGCGAAATCAAGCGCTTGTTGACCGAGGCTACTATTCTCCTCATGGAACAAGATGCTCGTGGCACCACTGGCCGCTACTCCGTGGTCTGATTTTGTGCTGCGGTTCTCCATTAGCTAAAGCCGGGCCCCGGATTGTCTTTTCCACGAGTGGCTTTTTTCTTTTCGGGTCTGGAGGGTCACCTGATCAAGTGGCACAACTGAGCGCATGACCTCATCATCACTTTTAGCGGATGAGGGGGTGGGATGTGAGTAGACAGCAAGCCTGGAACGGCCATATAAACACACGCCTCTTTCCTTCTTCCTCCTCGTCTCTTCATATACCAATTTTTACCTTATCCTTTACAAAACAACAACCACTCTTTTTTAAACACATTCTTTTTTGTTTTCTACGCAAAGCTAGCCAAGAATGGAATCCACCTCAGCTGAACTCAAGGCCGGCCACGCACCGGCAACAATGGTCGGGGGCCGTCGCAAGTCCCAGGCTGTTTTCGTCCCCACCGCGCCCAGCGAAGAGGAGGAGCAAAAAGCCATGGATGCTAGGGGCCCGGATGGCGAGGAAATGGACTCCAATGCACTAATCCGCCAAGCCGAAATGGACCAACAGTTCCTCCACGAGCAGATACAAAAGAGGCAGCAGCATGAGCTCCGGAACCAGACCAGATACAAGAACTCAGAGCTCAACCGCGCGCCAAACCCAGTGCTAAGCAACCAGATCCGCCAGCCCGGACGCTTCCCCTCGGGCGTGCCCAAGGAGACCAAAATGGCCATGAAGACCATGCAGTAACAAAGTTCAGTACTTATTATCTCGTATTATATTCAAGAAACAAATGATGTCAATCGACTCTGGTGAAAAAGTACACGTATGCTTGTTCGGGCTGTGGCATTTCCTGGACTACAACCTTTGAGTCATTGAACATGAACCACTTGCTGTCCGCACCGGATCCATGGCGCACACTGGCAATGTAGTGGCCGCAGTGAACAGACGACCCCTTGTGCGACACATATCCAGTCAGCTCGAATGCCGAATTGCCGCTTTGCGAATCGTCAACAGCCACTGGCTCTGTGCTGTTCCCCAAGGCGGCCTCAGCTTCGTCATCATCAGGGATGCTAAGCAGGCGATCGAGTGCGCGCTCCGCGTCGCCCCCAGAGCTCCTCAGCTCGCGCTCGACGCGGTCGCGGGCAAAGCCCATGGCCGCCAGCTGCTCGACAGCTGCGAGGTTGACATCGGCCGGCGGCTCAGTCTGCGTGGTGCTAGCGGTCTCGGGCACGTCAATATCGGGATCATCCATGTGCTCAAAGATCCACGTCATCGCTGCCTCCGCGCCACAGTTCCCGGTCTTGCTGACCGCCTTGACACAGCGCACGCGCGGGAACCCCATCGACTCCAGCTGCGCAACCACCTCCTCATCTACCACCACAGGCTGCTGAGCAGCAACAGCAGGGGCGCCATCATCAGTCTCGGCGAGAGGCTCTTCGCCAGGCTGGATCCCCCGCCCACGGTATGCCTCGAGGCTGACCTCGCCGAGCGGCACTTGCACTGAAATGTCCAGTTTCTCCGGCACCCAGTTGACCAGCTCAAAGCGGCGCGCCTGGACAGCCAGAACCTTTGGAAACGACGCAAACCGGGTAGACTTTACTGCCTGCGTTGGCCGCTCACACTCTGGGCACTGATACCCATCGATAGTTTCCTCTGCAGTCATCAGTTCCAGGCACTCAGCCAGCGACACTGGCGCAAGGCCCGCATCCAGGGGCCGCTTGATGACCGGCAGCGATACTGATCTCGCAGGCTGTACTTTATAGCGCACCTTTTGGCAGCCCAGGCATTGCAGGCGCTCCTCGGTAGTAAAGTCAAACACCTTGTTTGGATTGCTGTTGCCCGAGTTAACAGAGCGCTCAGCCACGTCGACTTGCTTCTCCAGATGAAGCAGGAACTCAAAGGCGTCCTGCTGGCGCATCGTGCTAAACTCGTAGTGGTCTTTGGCTACTGCCGCCTTGAACGTCGATGGCGCAATGCCAGCCTGGTGAGCAACTCCGCCCTCGCTATTGGTTTCCAGAGCGGCGTATCTGCCGCTCCACAGGCCGTTAGCCAGCTTGTGCAGCTGGCAAAGCATGCACTGCGCAGGGTTTAGCTGCGTGCACATAGCAAAGTGGTCGGCGGCCGTCGGGAAATAGCGGTCGCGGAACCGATCAATACCAAACACACACTGCAAAACCGATGCCATATAGCACGAGTTACCCAGATTCTTGAGTCCCGTCAGCCCCGGCCCCGCTACTGGCTCCAACTTGGCGCCATCAGCAGTAGTCATACTAAAGTCAAACTTTAGGTTCTGATCGAGCTGCAACTCGGCAATGCTCTTCTCGGTCTTTTGCTGCGCAGCCACGTTGATACCAAACACCCTGAGGTGGGCAGCCAGGTGCGGATCCATTTTGTTGTCATCGCAAGTGTAGCAGTATGCGTCGGCCGTGCCCTCGGGAGTAATAGTACCGAGCTTGACAGACACGCAGTGACCCGTGGCTTCGTAGTGAGAGATGCCGTGGTTGTTCCCACCGCTGCCGTCATACTGGCGCCTGCCGCACCCAACATTACCGCAAGTCAGGCACAGCCACAGGTTCTCGCGCTTATCACAGGCACTGCACTGGTGCAGAGTGTCAAGAGAGAACCCATCCCTCGGCACCTGTCCCGACAGGTCATTGACATGCTGGCAGGCAGTGACCTCTTCCGCCCACGCTTTGATCTCATGCCCCTTGCTAGCCTCCACGGCGTGGATTACGGCCTGCACTGTAGGCTCAATATTCTCCAATCCAGACTCAATGCGTGCGCCAGAGCACCCCCAGCAACGCACAAACGTATGGTACTCATAGTCGTCAGCCCCGGTGTCCTCACATATCTCCAGCTTTGTCAGTTTGGCTGGGCGCTCATCGCTGTCAGCGGGGGCTTTGGCCGAGCGGCGGATGTTTAGCGTCAGATAGTGGCCGCTCTTCATCGAATGCTGGTGGGCGTGGTTGTAGGGGCCTCCGGGACACCCCCCATTAAAGCACGAAAGACAGACATCGACTCCCTCGGCCATGTCTTGGCTGTCAAAGCACTGCGTGCATTCTTCCTTGTACACGGGTGTTGAGGAAGAAGGGGGCGTGAGCCTAGCGGCGAGCGCGTGTT
Organism: Coemansia sp. RSA 2050; assembly: GCA_027578835.1. NCBI lineage: Eukaryota > Fungi > Kickxellomycota > Kickxellomycetes > Kickxellales > Kickxellaceae > Coemansia > Coemansia sp. RSA 2050. Next base: position 28,585 of record JANBSU010000126.1, on the reverse strand, counting down.
CACAAGTCATTTAGTAAAATGGGAGTACAGGTAATGAATAGCAATAGATGGGATTGCACAAAAAATGAAAGTATTGAAAGGCTGGAAAGAAAAAAAGAGCAAGCGCGCTTGACGTGTGCCAAGCAATGAAGCGGAGTAATTTTCGAGATTGCCAGGCATCACTAGTGATTTGCATGATCTCTGGATTTGGCTTTGATATGCAGGTTCACCCCAGAACAATAGAGAAAAAAGTGTGCGTGAAAGGAGACAACGCAGCTGCCAGGCAAGGGGCGTCATTCGACTCTGCTCCTCCCCTTTCTTCTTTACCATGGTATATTTCTGTATGTAATTATGTGCATTATTCGTCTGTCTATTTAGTTTTTGTTACAATTATCGGTCGCGCCTTGAAACCCTCCAAATAGACTCGTTTATGTTATGACGAGCGAGGTCTCTGGCGCATTCAGACGACAGTGCCAAGCTATGTCCGAGTACATGCACACCCGGTTCCGCGACCTCAAATGGAGCTCCACGCCGCAGGCCCTAGACAGCATATGGGGAGACATACTAGTACACCGGCAAGTGCTACAGGAGCACTGCGAGGACTTCATAGTCACCCAGCCATCCATAGCCAACGCCTTGTCAGTCGACCGATACCTCTGGAAAATAGTCTACTACGACGCCATACTTGAATGCCGCAAACGATTACGGCTCCGCGCGCCACAACATAGCGCGTCCCCAGGGTCATCGATCGTGGGCAGTATCCGCAGCTCAGAGCTCCAGAGTAGCAGTAGAACCACAAGTGTATCAACAGACTTACCGCTCGAAGAATGGCAGCGCGAATGGTGGTCAATAGTGCTAACAACGCTATTCAACGAAGCGCTGGGATATTTCCAGTGTCTATACAATCTAGTGTTGCAGCAGCTAGAGAGCAAACATGCATTGCCGCTGGCCATTCAGCATTTCCGAGCTCCGGGAGAGCCATTGCCGGCGCCATTTCTAATCGCACGGCGACTGCTCGTGTACATAGGCGATATTTACCGGTACCAAGTGATGTACTTGCCACAATTGACATATGGCAGCGCGGGGCCTGTAGATACGGCAGAGCTGATTGACTTGGCGCGATGTACATATGCACGGGCAACGGCCATGTTCTTTGACAGCGGGCGGGCGTGCATGCAAACGTCGCTGCTCTGCATCTGCGCACACCAGCGGTTCTCAGCTACGTTCTGGCACATGTGTGCGCTGTGCTACGCTGACCACCAGCACATGTACACCAAGGCACTGACAAAAGTGGCTGCGGAGAACAGCGAGAACGAGGATGGCGACGATCCAATCGAACTGTTGGTGGTAGAGCTGGCGCAGGCTTTAGTGGCGGGAAAAGGCAACGATGCAGACGAGATTTACAGTCAATTGCTTGTTGTGCTTAACGTTGATTTAGAGGAGGCGAAGCATGGTGCGGCAGTGGTCAACCTGGATGCAGATTTCTGGGAGCGCGAGTTCCAGCTTGGCGTGGTGCTGGCGGCGCTGCTGACGTCAACCGTGTTGGGACACGTGGAAGGTCGGCATGCGACACGAATCCAGGACGTGGCAGCAGTGCTGGTGCAGCGGCAAGTGCTGTTTCTCGAGCAGGCGCTGACATTAGGAGAGAATGCTTGCAGTGTGTACCCGGCAGTCAGCATATGTGTGTGGATAGACCTCTGGCGCTCTACACCGCTGCTCCTTGTGGACTGGCTGAACACACAGCCAGCTAGTGGTCGGGCCCTGCTTACATCGCTAGCCCAGCTGACGCTCGAAAATAGGGATGGCAATGAGAAATCAGATGCAGTCGCCCAGTCGGTTCTGCCGCATGACGTGTCGCTGATGGGGTGGATGACGCTGCGCAAAGTGCAGCAGCATTTGCACTACGAGGACATCAAGAGCGAAAGCCTGTGGCCGGATCCTGGCGCAACGACTCGGGTAGTGCTTGCGCGAGTACACTTGCTGATATGTATGTTGGCCGACAGCCAGTTTATTAGAGCGCCTCATCCGCAAGCAGTAGTTGCAATGGAGCGTGTATATGTTGTGCCCGACTTTGAGTTCTGGTGCCAGCGACTGGTGCAAGTGCAAAAGTGGGCACGGACTGACAGTGCCTATTATGTAGTGCTCGCAGCGGCTGTTCGCAAGCAGCTCCAAGCAGATGGCAGCACTAGAGCAAAGGCAGCGCTCAACTGGGCAGGCAGTATGAGGATTGGTGAATGTGATGGCCTGGCGCAATGGGAGGACGCCATGGCATATTTGGCAGCCGAGGATGACGAGTATGATGATGAGCGGCCGACAGCTGAGGATGTGCCAGAAGAGGCACGCGGAGCACTGTCGTGTGCGCTGCTGTTGCAGTATGTTGTGAGGGCCAAGGGCAAAGTGCTGCTGGCAACAGACAGCGACGAAATGGAGTTTTATGCATCTTGGTTCGGATTGGGCTGCGTGTCCTGATTCTTGACGCTTGCCCGAATGTCTTCCAGCAAAGACTGAGCCAGAGCTGAGCGGGGTGCAAGCAGGGCGATTGCAGGGTCAACGCGACGCAGGTTGGCGTAAATCTTCATTTGCACATCGGGAACGCCAACAGCACACAGCTCGCGGAACATGCGCTGGCTTTGCGCCAGCTCAAATGTCGAGTCGAGCCGGCCATGGATCAGCAGTACGGACCGCGGGAACAGCTCAGGCGGCAGCACTGCTGATCTCCGCCTCAGCGCGCGCACAGCCAGTGCTGGCGACCATGCTTCCTCTTCGCCCCTGGCAAATGCCCGGGCAGCGGCTGTCAGATTCTCGATACAGCGGTCGGCTTCGTATCGGCGCTGAGCCACAATGTCATAGACACCCGACACCAGGACCAGTCCTGCCACTCGCGGTGGGCGGTGGATCCGTCGCACAGTACGCCTTAGCGCTGCATCAGCAGAGGCTGATGCCAACAGCTGTGCCCCTTGTGCCATGCGGTCTGCCTGCGCGTACCATGTCCGCAATGGCGCTGCCAGGCTGTACATGGCACAGAGGTGAGCTCCAGCCCCACAGCCCATCACATGTACGCGCCTAGCGTCAGCACCAAAGTTGGCCGCGTTGGCGACTACCCACTGCACCGCCACGTTAAAGTCTTCGAGCGCGTCGCTAGGGCTACCCTGGCTGCCCACCCGTGGCAGAACGACAAACAGCCCGTCTCCACAAAGGGTCTGTGCCATGGGCCGGTACATGCGAGCGCGCTTCGTCCGAGACCACCTGTACCCCGGGAATATCACGATTACGGCTCCCGTTGCCGTTGATAGCGGCACAAAGAGGTCCAGTCGGTGTGTGGCAAGCGGCCCGTATTGAATATCGCGCACCGCTGTGTCCTGTGCACGTGTTGAGCGCGATAGTTTGGCCGCTACAAACGCCCATACTAGCGCCGCAGTAGGACCGCCCAGCCCGTCTAGCATACCAGCCCATAGTGCCTGTCCGCATCGGAATACTCGCCGCGGGTCTATTGGCAGTACTTTGACAAAGTTCTTGCGCGCCCGCGGGTCGTGCGTCCATGTGTATACCCACACCACAGCGTACCCTAGTATTGATAATGGGATGGCGAACGGCAAAAGCGCCAGCACAACGCTTAGTACTCCGACATACCAGGCACACGCGCGCCACGACCACAGCTTTCGGGCCATGAACTCTAGTAATTAACGCTGAATGTCCTTCTGTAGAATGCGAGGGAGAATGAAATTGACCAGAAGAGAAAGGGAATGCGCGCCTGCTATAGCGTAGGTGGGGAAAAGGAGGGATCCAGCAAAAGAGATCTCCTGATTCTTTTGAACGGCACCCAAACATTTGGCAGTACGTTATTGGGCCTTTCCACTATTGCGGCCATGTGACTTGATCATCCCCTCGATAGGTGCTCGGGTGGCCTTAGCTCATTGTCACGAGACTTGTGCCGCTTCTGCTTGTACAACGGAAATTTCTCACACGCCTGTTTGGTGGTGTGGGAAACTTTGATTCCAGCGATAATACAGCAGCGCTATTAGATACGGTCGGTGGCTGGCACCGTCATTGAGAGGCCCCCGTGGGAAACGCATAAAATGTATAAATGGCCTTGCATTCTCCGGGGCATATCGCTTTCTCCACTCTAAACGCCCCCCCTTCCTTTCTCCTTTTACTACCTCCGCCTATAAACAAGAAACAGCAACCCACTATTTGCCCTATGCTCTCTGCCCTGTGTGCTCCAGCTGCATCGGCCAGACCGCGCTTGCGTGGCTATAACCCACTACTCACCAGGCTTCGTCGCGCATCCCTAGCGACGCAAGCAGCAAATAGCTCGCCGTTGGTCATCGGTATCCGCCGCGAGGACAAGAACCGGTGGGAGCGTCGTGTAGCTCTAACGCCGGCCCACGTCAAAGATCTAATTGCCGAAACCGGAGCCCAAGTGATCGTGCAGCCATCCAACACCCGTATCTTCAACAACGCCTCCTTTGTTGCTGCTGGTGCTATCATCAACGAAGACCTTTCCCACGCCGACGCCATTCTGGGCATAAAAGAGGTGCCCATCGATAAGCTGATTCCGTCCAAAACCTATGTTATATTTTCGCACACGCACAAGGGTCAGAAATATAATATGCCAAGTCTCCAGGCCATTTTGGATAAAGGCATCCGTCTAATCGACTACGAGCTCATGGTTAACCAGGAGGGCAAGCGCCAGGTCCTTTTCGGTAAACATGCTGGCTATGCTGGCATGATTGATGGCCTGCATGGTCTGGGTCAGAGACTACTGGCGCTAGGCTATAACTCGCCGTTCATCCATATGGGCCAGGCCCATGTCTACCCTAATCTCGAGTGCGTCCACACGAAGCTCCGCCATGTTGCCGACATTATCGAGGACCAGGGCCTGCCCGATGCCTTTGCCCCTATGCTGTTCACTTTCACGGGATCCGGAAACGTGACGCAGGGTGCCCGCTCCATCTTTGATGATCTCCCCCACGACAACGTCACCGTCGACGAGCTCCCATTCATTGCCAAGGACCGCTACAATGACCGCTACCGCCGCCGCCTTTTGGCACTACAGGTTGGTGCCCAAGACTACGTCGAGCGCATTGATGGCGGCCCCTATAGCCGCGAGGAGTATCGTGAGCACCCTGAACGCTACCGCTCGGTGTTTGCGACGAAGATCGCGCCCTATACGTCCATGCTGGTTAATGGCATTTATTGGGAGTCCAAGTATCCGCGTCTGATGACTACCAAGGATCTGGCGCATATCCAGCGCCAGCGCGAGCTGAAGACTAGGATGCTGGCGATCGCTGATATTAGCTGTGATATCGGCGGCAGTCTTGAGTTTATGAGCCACGCGTCGACTATCGACTCGCCTTTCTTCTACGTCGATGCTGTTAATGGCCTGGAACATAAGGATATTGAGAAACCGGGAGTCCAAATCAACTCTATTGATAATCTGCCAACTGAGTTGCCCTTCGAGGCTAGCAAGCATTTCGGCGACTCGCTGTACCCGTACGCCAAGGCACTGGTAAGTACCGTTGTGTTTATATGGATTGTTTATTGGATATGTGTTGCTAATTTGGAGCGTTTGTATGTTGTTGTTGCTGTTTTAGGCTTTGGGGGACTTTAAGCATCCGGTGCTTAGCCGCGCTATTATTTGCCAGGATGGGGCTTTGGCTAAGCAGCATAGGCATTTGGAAGAAAACTTGGCTGATGCTAGTGGTCTGCGGGTCGCTAATACCCGCAGAAAGCGCGTGCTCTTGGCTGGCTCCGGCATGGTCAGCCAGCCACTGGTCGATTATCTGGCAAGCAGCAGAGATACCGACATTACTATCGGTATGAGAAACAATTAAACGAAAAAAAACGTTCACTTACTCTTTTTTGAATGCATGGACTTCATGTAGAATACCACTTGCTAAATATCACACACACCCTTTTGTTGTGTATGTAGCGAGCAATGATCTCAGTGAAGCCAAGCGTATTGCCTACCAGTTCCCCAACACCGTCGCCGCGCACCTCGACGTATCAGACTCTGCGGCACTGGACCAATTGATCAAGGACAGCGATGTGGTCGTGAGCCTGGTGCCCGCGCACTTGCACCCACGGCTGGCAGACGCCGCCATTCGTCGCGGCAAGCACATGGTTACTGCCAGCTACATTTCGCCCGAAATGCAAAAGCTGGACCAAGCCGCACGCGATGCGCAAGTATCCATCATCAGCGAGATTGGACTAGACCCCGGAATCGATCACTGCAGTGCGATGAAGATCATTGACGAAGCCAAAGAGCGCGGAGCCAAGGTCCGGTCCTTCATCTCCTGGTGTGGTGGCTTGGCAGCGCCTGAGAATAGCAATAACCAGATTGGATACAAGTTCTCGTGGTCGCCCCGAGGCGTGCTCACTGCCGGCCTGAACGCCGCGCAGTTCAAGGCCAACGGCCAGATGCATAGGATTCCGGAGGGCAAGCTGTTTGAGAACAGATTCGGCTCTGTGCCACTGTATCCGGGCTTTGCCTTTGAGGGCTTGGCGAACCGTGATAGCCTGCAGTACGCTGATCCCTATGGCCTCGATCTCGATGCCATGGATACTATGTTCCGCGGCACACTGAGATACTCGGGGTACTCGGAGATCATGGATTGTCTCTTGCGCCTCGGCTTGCTTAGCCTCGATCCCAAATCCCATGTCAGCGCGGCATCAGCCACAGAGTTCCTTCGCCACGCCATCGGCATGACAAAATCCGCTGGCGATCTCAAACACTTTATCGCTCACCGCTTGGCCATCCCCGCTAGCGACCCGCTGCTGGATAGGCTGCTCCTGGCATTGGAAGAATTTGGTATGCTCTCCACCGACGCGTCTCCTATTACCGCTCCTACCTCGCTGGATGCCATGTCGAAGATCCTGCAAAACTCGTTAAAGCTCCAAGCTGGCGAGCGCGATTTAGTGTGCTTGTTCCATGAATTCGGGACTGAGAACCTCGATGGCTCTTACGACGTCCGGACCTCTTCTCTAGTTGCCTATGGCGATGCGGAATCGGGCGAAACTGCTATGGCGAGGACTGTTGGTATTCCGGCGGCTATTGCTACTCGCTTGTTGTTGGAGGATGCGGTTACTACCAGAGGCGTTATTCGCCCGACTACGAAGGAGATCTATGAACCGCTGCTTAAGAGACTAGAGGGAAAGGGTCTGGTCTTTGCGGAGCATACTAAATCTGGTGTGCATAACTCGCTGCAACGCAGGATGAAGTGGGTTTGATTGGCTTAACTGGTGCTATTGGAACTTAGTGTTGATTTCTAAAAAAGATGATATGGAAAATTTTCTTGCTTGTTAGTTGGTAAAATACTAACTACTGGCATACAAAGGCATACTGAGGAGAACAGTAGTTGCACATTCAAGTTCACATCAAGCTCCTTGAACCCTTGTATTGGATAGTACTATGCGAGTTTAGAGTATACCCAATAAATATATATCCTAAAATCGGAGCTAAAATAACTAGAGATCTCACGCCACTAATGCCCCGTAGCGCCATATTTAAACAGCGCCGCCATAGTCACTTGTAGTCATAATCGCAAGATTATGATCATGGACTTGTAATCGCGATCTGGCCGACTATACTCGCTGCTATCCAACAGGGGGATTGGAGATGCGCTTTCTCTCAATGCCAAAAAGAACTATTCAAAGAATCCTATTTTTCTTTTTCTCAGCCAAAGCACTTGGCAGGCGGAAAATGAGGAAAGCAGTAAAGTATCAGAGCATCCCAAGCTTCAAAGGATTCTTTTTACTTGGTCGCAGCTCTTGGCCAGCAGAAAAACGTGTGTGCATGCACAAAAAATCCAAGAGTGCCCTTAGCTTCAAAGGTGCTTTGCCCAAGCCTGTGCTAAAAACAGGCGGTTTCTCGCAATGACCATGTTTTTGAGCACATGTGCTAGCATGTTCGCTATTGCAAAAGCTCTGTCGCTGTCTATACTATTGTGTGTAAGAGTGTATTATAATAGAGTCAGCGTTGAAACTTACTATAAGAATGCCTAGAGGCTGTCTGCCGCGAGGGGTTTGATGAAGCTAGCAGTAGTAGCTTGAGTGAATAGAGAAATCTTGGCTCTACATGTGCCTTGTAGCTTGCCATCATCTTGTGCTTGACAATGAGTAGTCTCCACCTGTGGCCTATAAATATGGTGGATATTGTTAGTCTGTCATTAATTAGCATGACTTGTAGCGTTATTCATCTCTTCTATCCACTTCTGCAATTCTAAGAAATCAGCCTCATTAGCTGGGGGACTAATTAGGTCACGCATGAACATGTCACGGTCTGGATTTACCCCTTCGTAGGGCGTCTTTTTCACATTGTTCATTGCTATATCATATTCCGTTGATCCTTCAGGAAACAGAGATTTATAGACTTCCCACATCGATGGGCTGACTAGCAGGAACCGAGCTGATTCGCCTAGGTCAGCATTTGCATGTTTTATATTTTCGCGTGGAAGCTCAAGATCGTGTTTGTAGAAAATGTCATTTGTGGCGATACAAATGGTGATAATATCCGCATCTACTTTGTAGTGGTGGTCCCTCACATAGTTGGCAGCATCGTAGCAATTATCAATAGAAGCAGGAATGTCGTACTTTCCTTGGTCTACGTGTCCATCAGTAAAAACACACTTTGGGTACTGTTTGAACTCGGTCATCTTGGGTATGCTTGGGCAAGCAAAGAAAGGCTGAGGTAAATTTATCGGTCAGAAAAAAAGTGATAGAGAAAAGAAAACCCCTGACAGCCAGCAGCAGGCTTTTTATAGGACAATTGGGGAGGAAGGATGTCATATCAATAATGATAGAATGAAGAAGCACGCACCCCAATCATTAATCCAGAAACGCATGTTTTCAAAGTCTTTGACTGCTTCCTCAGAGTATCCGCTTGTCCTTGAATAAACTGAATCGGAAAAATAACTGCTTTCTACTTCCAAGCCAGCAAAGCACCCATGTTAGAGGATTCCTTATCCTGGTCGCTACGCAATGATGGACAACAGTGTACAATTGTAATACACTTTTACAATACAAGCGTGTTTCTGGGCTCAAAGGCGTGCTTGTCCGCTGCTAGTGCATGAAAGCAGATTTTTTCATATGATGTCTGCATAGCTGACCAGTTCTATTAGTGAAGCAAAGGCCTCCCTCAGAATCGTAGCCTCAATTCCGATTCTTAATCCCACTAATATAGCTTTTTAGGCTTGCTTTAAATCTTAGAGCCCTCTTTTTTTGGATGTCTAAATCGGTCGACAATGTCAATATCTCTTCTAACATAGTAATATCGATAAATTAAGCTAATAGTGAATGTCAGTCGGTGCTATCTAGTACCAACACGCCCACAAAGAATAGATACAATCCAAACGACGCATAGGCAGCACAAGCCGACAAAAGACCACGAGCAGCGAGCATAAACACCAAGGGCAACAGCAAATAGACATTGAGTGCAATAATAGCAGCAGCCGTAACCCACCCAAACGCGCGCCAGTACTTGCTTGTAGCAAAATCGCTAGTCATAACAATATGACTCTGAGCCAATTTCAGCGTGGGAATCAAAGCAAAAGGCAGAGCCAGGCTTTGCAATACGTTGAGCCACTCATCCAATTGATCCAAATACGACGTAGCCAGCACACCAATAAGCATAGTCGGCACCAGCGAGATAGACCGTGAAATAAACAGACGCAGCCACGGGCTCACTCGCATACGCATCATGCCTTCCATCAGATACTGGCCCGCCATCGTACCCGTAGCAGTCGAGCTCTGGCCGGAAGACAATAGACCAATAGCCCACAGCAGAGGCCCAATTTCGCCAAATGCCCCACGCAGTAGCTCAGCAGCTTCAACAAGTCCTGGTAGATGCTCCTCGACCATAGTCCCAATAGAATTGTTCCCGCGATTCATGCTGTAAATATCAGCAAACACTATGAGAATAGTGGCGTTGATAATGAACGAAAACAGCAGAGCCACAGCCGATTCAATCGTCGTGTAAAAGTTAGCCTCTCGGATACTGGCTTTGCGCACGCCCTCGCTACGCTTAATGCGACGTGTGCCAACGAGCGCCGAGTGCAAGAACAAATTATGTGGCATAATAACTGCCCCCACAATACCCACAGCCTGCACAGTAGCGTTTGCAGGGATCCTAGGCACCACCAAGCCATCGATTATCTTGGCTATATCGGGTTTAGCCATAAACACCTCGACGCCAAAGCAAGCACACATCACGGCAATCATGGCCACGAACAGGGCCTCTACTTTGCGTGCGCCAAACCGCTGAATGCCCAGGATAACGTAGCTAAGCAAGGCAGCGATCAGAATTCCCACCCAGATCTCGATCCCAAACAATAGGTACAAGGCAATGGCAGTACCAATGGCCTCTTGAATGTCTGAGCCAATAATAGCCAGCTCGCATATCAGCCACAAAGGGATTCGTACGCCGCGGCTGTACTTTTGCCGACAGTGTTGTGCGAGATTCCTGCCTGTGACTATGCCGATTCGTGCAGACAAAGTCTGGATGTAGAGTCCGATCGCGTGGGTCAGAAACAGCAGCCAGATCAGCTTGTACCCCGCCACAGCTCCACAATGGAGATCAGAACAGATATTCCCAGGGTCCACGTATGCTATCGACCTACACACCAGAAATAGGAATAGCTTTGTGTCGTAGTTAGCAAAACAAGTAAAAGGGCACTGTGCTTCTTGGAGTCAAAGGCACCAGAAAGCATATGTTTTTTTTCCGTTTCTTACATTGCAAAGCCGGGCCCGGCAAAGCGAAGGAGCTTGCGAAAGGAGAACAAATCCTCGTAGTCGCCCACGTCTACCGATATACCAATGTCGTGGACCTCAAACTCTCGCTCAATGGCCAGGCCGTAGCTGGTCGTGGACGTAGGCTCGCTGAGCAGCGGCGCCTCCTCTGGGCGGTCGGCACAAGTCTCAGTAACCCGGGCCTTTCCGCTGCTAGGGCTACTGCTACTACTAGAACTAGGAGTCATTTAGAAATTGTGTGAATTGCAAGTGTGTGCGAGTACAGAAAAAAAGAAGAAAAAAATGAATGGGTACTGTGGAGAAACGGAGAAAAAGGTCAGACGGGCGAGGAAAAAGGGTCTTTTAAAAGCGGCGGGGGAGAAAAGATGCCAGTAAAAGGCAGCGTGACAGCCATAGTCATCGGAATTTAGCAGGCGTGAATGAATCAGCAGAGCTCCAGCGAAGGTTCTTGTGTTGAGGCAATATGTCCCGTTGGCGCAGGTTTCTGATATTTTATTGAGGCTCGCTATCTGATTGACGTTTTCTACAGAGAAGCTCTGAACAGATTGTGCACGTTGTGCATGGCTGCAGCGACTAGCCTGACTTGTCTCAGCAAAGTCCGGAGGCACTTTGGGGGAGAAAATCACAAGGCACTACTCTGAGCCCGGCTTTACCGTTGCTGGATTGACGGTCGTGGCAGGCGGCGGCAACTGCAAGAGCTGGGCATCGGCAGCATGTCCACTATGGCGGCGAGACTCTCGTTCTCTCTCGGTCTTTCGGGTGACTTGTTCGCTGAGACGGCGGGATTCTCTCTCCTCTTCGCTCTTTCTGGCCATACGCACGCGCAGCTTTGTCCCAAGCAGCGGCAGCCCGTTCATTTTGTCGACAGCAAAGCGAGCCGAAGACACCATGTCATACTTGACAAAGGCCGACCACTCGGCGCTGTCCCTACCGGGGTCGGCCACGGGCTCCACATGGCAGTACTCCACTTTGCCAAACAGGTCGAAAAAGGCCTTCAAGTCTTCCGGTTCGATGTCGACGGCAAGCTCCCGAGCAAACACCAGAGTGGTGCCAGCCTGGTCTGACGAAGCGCTCAATGGTGCGCCATCGGCGCTATACTGCTTCATAGTGGACTGGCGGTTCTTCTGGGCCTCGGACGGCTGCACAATAATGGGGACGTCCAAAAGCCGTTGGCCGCTGAGGTCGACAGCCTTGATAGCCGAATCAATAGTGTAGAACTCAACGTAGGCCACGCCACGCGAGCGGCGCGACCCCTTGTCAGCGACAATGTGGGCGTCACGCACGCGACCAGCCCGACAGAAAAAGTCCACCAGGTCGCTGCGATGCAAACGTGCCGAGAGCTGCATGGCAAACACCGTGCGCAAGTCACGCTCAGACTCGTCAACTTCCGGCGACAGTGACCTACGCCCTCCCGACGAGCGCCGATGGTAGCCCCGCTCACCAGACGGCGAGTGCGACCTAGAGCTTGAGCGCTGCCTGGCCGGCGAGCCGCGCCGTGGCCCCCGGCGCTCGTACCGCCTGTCATCGTCGTCGCCGTCGTAGCGCCGCCCACGGCCCCTGCCGTATCTGTAGTAGTCGTCATCGTCGGCGTAGCGTCTGTGGCTGTCGTCGCGACGACGGGAACGACTGTGGCTGCGGATCGATCGCGACCGCGATTTGCGCTTGCTGGTGGCGTCTTGGTCGTCCGAGTCACGGCTCCGCTTCCCGGTTGGCTTTTTCTCTTCGGGCTTGCTTACATCTACAGGGTCAGTCACAGAGGGTGTCGCATTTGCTGCGTCAGACTTTGCTCTTGTGGTTGCTGCATCAAGCATGGGATCTTCACGCAAAGCGTGCTCTTCTACCATCTTGTCACCACGAACTTGCTGCCCATCGCTGGCACTGGTTGGCTCTGACATTTTTGCGTGTCTCGAATCGTGAAAAAGAGATTTAAAGTTTGATGGCGAAAATTAAAAGCCAATAATTTACCCTTGGCAATCTTATAGAATGGTGCATTGTACGGCAAATTATTGGACACGTGTGATTAGCTTTACCCAGCTGCGGGCTTGGGCAAAAAAAAGGTTGGTCCACAAACTTGCACTGTCTCTCTCTTCTCCTCTGTCCTTTCCCACCTTTTGCCAATTTATCCTTGCTAACCCTAACGGCCCCCAACGATGGATATCGCCGATACGACGTACTTGCTCAACTCGTTTATCGAGGCTATTGCGCGAGTTACCAGCTACGCGCTGACAGACCGAGAGAAGGAGTCAGTGGTACGGGGGTTTCGACAGTTCCACCAACGCCTCGAGCGCATCAGTAGCAGCACATCGCTACGGCAGCTGGCCATAGAGTCCAAGAAGCGCCAGGAGGACACAGCAAAGTGCCACCACGAGGGCAAGTCCTGTCCACAAAACGCCATTCGCGGCTTTATCAAGGCCTTTACCGTCGGCTTTGCTGTCAAATACGGCCTCGACACTGCTCCCCATTTAATATCTCTTAGGCTCTTCACTCAGCCATCCCTGTTACTGCGCGCCATTAGCCGCGACACCCTTAGCTTTGCATCGTTTCTGTCGGCCGTCATTGGCTTGTACAAGGCGTTTCTGTGCGCCATGCGGCGCATACACGGCGGCAAGGGCAACGACTACACTAATGCCCTAGTTGCCGGCATGCTTTCGGGCTTGGTGGCCATAAAGCTGGATCGTAATAGGTCGAGGCGGGCGGCTATAACTCTGTACATGGTGTCCCGCGCCTTGCAGTATGGCTGTGTGTGGCTGTTTAACCGCTGGGCTGCTCGACGCCAGCTCAAAGAGGACAATATTCGCGGCAAGGCTATGAAGCGCGCTCACTCGGAGCTCACCATGGCATCACCCGCCGGACATTCGGCAGAGCTCCGTATGAGCGCTGCTGGCACTAGAGGTAGGCCTGGTGGTCACGTCAAGTGGAGCCCCGAGCCCAGAGCCGCTGGCAACAGCAAGGAGGCTAAGCAAGACGCTGGCAGCGATGAAGCCACCAAGCACATCACTCGGTTCATCCGCAATCACGCGCCTACGGCGCTCTTATCAGTCTCGGTGGCAGTGATTGTGCTGACTCTGGTTTTTCACACAGACGTAATCCCACGTGGCTACATGAACTTCTTGTCTCGGACTGCGGGCTACGAGCGCTTCTACCCGCGCAAGGCGCCTACTGCATTAAAGACTATTGCCTACGACATACGCCGCAGCTACGAGTCGGGTAATTCTCTAAACTCCAAGGTCCCTCATGGAATGACGACCAAGGAGCACATTTCAGCTATCCCGATTGCTCGAGACATTATAGGCGCGCTAGACGATAACATCCGACACGACTTTACGGCCTGTGGGATATTCCACCCAAAGACGAGCAGCTGTCGCATGGGTATGCTCTCGACAACGCTCCATTGCTTCCCCATTGCTTTGAAAGTGTACACGCCACTCAATGCTGCTGTGCTCGTCTTGTTTAAGCGTGGCCTGTTTTTGAAGGACCCGCGTGGGATGCTGTTCAAGTTGGTAAAGTCCAGTGTTCGCAGCTCCATCTTTTTCACTCTGCTTGTTACTGGCATCATTAATGGCGCCTGTGGCATGCGCCAGCTGCTTGGTCGCGAGACGTATTTTGGATACCTCGCCTCTGGGCTGCTTAGTGGTCTGTCGGTGCTCGTGGAAGTGCCCTCGCGTCGTGTCGAGCTGGCTATGTACTGCTTTCTGCGCGCACTTGAGTCTGGTTGGGATGTCGGTGTGAAACTCAAGTGGTGGGCTAATGTGCGTCACGGCGAAGTGGCCCTGTTCTCGGTGGCCATGGGCGTGCTCATGACTATATACCAGAACGACCCTACTACTATTGGGCTCACTTATCATTCGGTTTTGACTAGAATTTTCGGTAGAAACTAATAGCTTGGTCTATTCACGGCAAGTGCCCACTTTGTACGTCTAGTGCGTCTATAGAACTGATAAAACCTTCGGTTTGAGTAAAGAAAGCAAAGTGGGTGCACTGTAATGCCCCCAATCCCCTTCCGTTTTTTTCGAGCACAGGGCTGAGCAAAGCACCTTTGAAGCGAGGGACGCTTTTGGACTTTACTACCTACACACACACGCTTTCCCTGTTGGCCAAGAGCTGCGACCAAGCAAAAAGAATCCTTTGAAGCTTGGGATGCTCTGATACTTTACTGCTTTCCTCATTTTTCCGCCTGTCAAGTGCTTTGGTTGAGAAAAAAGGGCCCTTTGAATAGTTCTTTTTAGCATTAAGCGAAAGAGGGACATCTTGATACCTGAAGTTATCAGCTTGCTTTCAAAATATAGCTGTTGGATAGCAGCGAGTATAGTCGGCCAGATCGCGATTACAAGTCCATGATCATAATCTTGCGATTATGACTACAAGTGACTATGGCGGCGCTGTTTAAATATGGCGCTACAGGGCATTAGTGGTGCGAGATCTCTTCAGTTATTTTAACTCATATATTTAGGATAATTATATATAGGGTCTATTCTAAGTCCACATAGTACTATCCAACAGCCTCGAAGCTGCAACGCAAGTAAATAAGAAATTTATGGGTCAAAAATAGGACATGGCATTTTTATTTTTACAAGTAGAACCACTAACTACTACTTAGATAGCTCTGGCCGTGGAGAAAAAGACAATAACCCTTCATCCATCGGTTTCAAGTATTTTCTATCAAGCACTAAAAGAAACCTCAGTAAATACTGTCATGAGCACAATCTATCACTCACTGATGTTTATGATGATATGGAGGCTAGGGTTGAGAATTGATATGCAAAAAACTATGAAATTATAGAAGGGCAAGAGCTTCAAAGACTAAAGGAGTTAATGGCATTGCCAGTTGATGGGGAGGATTGGACAGACGCGGATGAAGCAGAGTTTCAGCGTTTAAGTTCAGCCTCAGGCTAGATGATGTGCATAATCACAAAGATTATGAATTCCCAACTACAAAGTACTGTCAGTAAGACCTTTATTGGCACTACGCACAACCTTTTTCAATCTTGCTCAATGGATTGGGTAATCTGTTTCCAGGTAGCCTTTCTTGGTTCATGTTGCTGAGGACATGGTAGAGCCATGTTGAGCTGTAGACGTTTAAAATAAAACTTGAGTAGGCCCTTTTGAATAAAAATAAGTGTTGGGTAAGCCCAGCTAAATAGCATGCAGACAGGCGCAAATAAGGTCTAGATAGCTTGTAGCTTTCGACGCAAGTTGTTGGATAGCCCCATGAGATCGCTGCTCTCAAACCCTGGTTCCAAGTAGAGGCAAATGTTGGATGCGTTTTCCAAAGAGGCAGCACTTGTTACACATGCTCTAAACCGCAGTGCTGGCTCCGGGTCTGCAATGTTCAGCTCCGCTCCAGAGCCTTTTGTTTGGCGTCGCCACTTTCGAGTCCACGTCCTTTCCATTGCCGTGCAGAGATACCAAACACCACTGCTGACAGGGTCTAAGTTCCCACCTTCAGCGACCACTGTGTCGATGCTCATCTCTTTCATGGCTGCGCTAAACCAAGTTCTGGCTTCATCGGATAACCGTGAGACATCAAGACAAAACCGGCTCTGGCCAGAGAACGACCAAGCAAGCACCCAGCGTGTAGTCCGGCCCTGGATCAGCGCGCCCTCTCGTATTTGTTTTACGCTGGCACCACGCAGCTTGGTCTTTAGTAATGCCAGTGTGTTCTTCTTGCCTACCATAGTTGTAAACCACTTGGTTCGCTTATTATGAATAATACTTTCGTCGACGAGTCGCGACAAAAAGCTTTCTTCGCCGCCTTCCGTATACAGCTCATCGTCCTTGGCAATGGTGTTCAAACTGGGAGCTCCACGCTTCATTTGTCGCAATCGCTGGCGCTCATCGGTGTTCTCGTAGAATGGCGGATTGCACATACAAAATGCAAAGCTTGCGCCATCGACATCCATCTCGGGCAATGGGAAGTCCGGTGCGGTTAGTGGTAGGGTGGTGAGGCGGTCGGTGTTTAGAAACACTTTGATCCTGGTCTGGAGCTCGTTCCGATCCACGTTTCGTTGGGCTATTGCCACTGACTCTGCGTTTATATCTGTGCCAACAAAGTCGCACTGTGGTAGGTAGCGGGCGCCCAACAACGGGTAAATACACGAGGCTCCGGTCCCAATGTCTAGACCGGTCAGAGAGCCGGGTATAAAATCGGGTAGTATGTTGGCCGATATCCATTTAATGTAGTTGAGCCGATTGGCAATAGTCGGGCAGAGACTATCGCTGGGCAGGTGTATGCGCAAGTCAAAGTACACGGATAGCAGGGCTTGGTTCAGTATTCGCACTGCATCGGGGTTCTTAAAATCTATCGTACTGCGCTGGCTGGATTCAGCAATCAAATACGGCTGGAGCTCAGAGTGCCTTTCTGCCAATGCACGGTACGAGATCTCATCAGGCAGGTTGTAGTGCTGAGCGCTACTGTTATCGTTATCTGGATGATCCGCCCGAGCTCGCTTTGTCGACGATGGCGATGACGGAGATGCTGAGCGAGATCGCTTGCCAGGCTCGAGCAATTCTGACATATTCAATGTACAAAGTAGGTAGATAGAGTAGATAGACACAGGATCCAAATCAGCCTCTAGTGGAAATTTGGGCGACCACTAAGCCAGGGGATGCTGGCATTGTCAGCTCCGCTCGTCGTTTATAAGGGGTTAACAAGTACTCAGTCACGTGTCTTAAAGTCAACAAACAAAATTAGCAATATGTAAAGATCCAGCTTCTTTTTACTTGCGGCGCTTCTTGCCGAGGCTCTTTAGCGGGTCGGAGCCCTTCTGAGGCTTCCTGGACGGCTTCCGACGCTTGCCATCGCCCTTCTTATTGAAGGGCACAAAACCAACATTCGGCGTAGTCGCAATGCCATCGGCCTGAGCGATACCAGCGATCTTGGGGACCAGGTACTGCGGGATATGCTTCATGTGGGGCTTGACCTGACCCGGGTGCAGGGCCTTGTCATGGCGCAAGAACTGCAGATCTTTGGGTCGGTCCTCAAAGTGAGCCTTGAGCTTCTCCGAATTGAGGATCTCGTTTTTGATCTCCTTGATCCTCGCCTCGCGAATAGCACTCTTAGTTACCAGGCGCATGGCGTCGTTGGAGCGGTACCTAAAGCCCTCGACTTGGTTCATGTCAAACTTGTAGGGCTGGATCTCGCTGCCCTTCTTCCGCTGCTGGGCTGCAACGCGACCGAATATCTCCTCCTCCTTTTGGTGCCCAGACGATTGCGCCTTGATGTCCTCCTTGGAAACCAGCGACAGGCTCATGCCGCGACGCCCCGCGCGCGCCGTTCTGCCCACTCGATGGGTGTATGCCCGTGCCGAGAGCGGAAAGTCAAAGTTGATCACCGCTGCAACGCCCTTAAAGTCTATGCCACGAGAAACTCCGTACTCCTTGTCCTGGCTGCGCTTGCGCTTTTTCGACTCCTTCTTCCCTTTTGCCTGCTCCTTCTTCGCATCATCCTTGGCAGCACTGGCGGCAGGCTCCTCGGGCGCAGCAGCCTCTTCCACAACATCCATCTCCTCGCTGTCCGTGTCCATATCGGTCTTGGCGTCGCCCTCGCCCATCTTGTCGCTCTCGTCGGTGGCGATGATGTAGTCGTAAACACCGCGGTTAAACTCTTCCACAATGTGGTAGCGCGAGTTGAGCGGAAGCTCAGAGTTGAGAACACAGGCTTTGATCGAGAACTGCTCCAAGAAGAGCTTCAGGCGGTAGCTTCGGTCAATGTCGTTAACAAACAAAATGCACTTTCCGGCGATCAGGCGCAGCTTCAGGATGACGTAAATAAGCAGGAACTTGTCCTCTTCTGTGCACCGCACCACGTACTGCACGAGCTTGCTCGACTCCTCCTTGTCGTCCTCGAGCTTTAGAATGGCGGGCTTTGACAAGATAAGGCGCTTGAGCGACTCGACGCCCTTGTTCAGCGTTGCCGACAGAAGCATAGACTGGTGGATCTTGGGCAGGTACGACACAATGCCCTTGATATCGTCCTCATATCCAAACGACAAAACCAAGTCGGCCTCGTCGATAACCAGCGTTTCCAGGCTCAGCGACAAAACGATGCTCTTTGATGCCAAGTGCTTTAGGATCTTTGCCGGCGTCGACACAACAATATCCGGGCACTCTGCCAGGAGCGGCGCTTGGATGTGCAGCGGCGAGTTATTTGCGATATTGACGGCCGTGATCTCTTTCCCACAGAACTTTGTCAAGTCGGCGATATACTTTGTTACTTGTTCCGCCAGCTCGCGTGTGGGGACAAGGATAAGAGCACGCGTCTTCTTGCGCTCCTCGCTGCTGATGGGCAGTGCGTCTTTGGTAGCCAGGATCTTGTGTAGGATCGGTAGGCAGAACGCCGCGGTCTTTCCGGATCCGGTCTTTGCCCGCGCCAATACGTCCTTGCCGGCGAGCGCTAGGGGGATGGCCTTGGCCTGAACTAGCGTGGGATGCACGAGCTTCATGCGACCTAGTGCGCGTAGCAGGCGATCGTCGAGATCTAGCGCCTGGAAGGTGGCCTTTTTGTCTAGTAGCTTGCCATCCATTATTTAAAGTCGTTGCTCGTGCTGTGCGGGCCGCGGAAATAAAAAGATAAATGGAGAAAGGGGGGAAGTGCTGGCTGCTTGCGAGATATAAAATATAAACAAATTGAATTACAAGCAACAGCAAAAGGACAAAAAGTTGGTCGCTTAAACGCTGCGACTTTTTTTTTCTTACTTTCTATTAATGGATAATTTTTTCTCGTAGCTGATCAGGCACTGATCACCATTTGCAGGGACGATTGATCCTGTTGCTATGATCCAGCTCAGGAGCCAAAGACAAAAACCCAATGTCACTTGCTTTCGCTTTGCATTTATGTGTTTTTTCTTTATCGTCACTTGCAAGCTTGCTTAATTCGTCGGTTTTGTTTGGTTCCGAGGGAGCGGCGAAACAGTGGAACCCCCTGGCGTTGTCTTTCTATAGCGCATTTCACGTTGTGCCCACATTCGGGCTTATCTTGGCTGTGCTTCTGCTCGTATGCCGCCACGAGCGCTGCATTGCCAACAAGCAGCTTTGCTCACCCGGCAGACCGCAGCTCAGCTATCTTGTATTCGGCAGACAACATACTCATGTGCGGCAACACAGCGACGGTTGACCACGGCCATAGCGACTCCCAACAGCGTAGCAAACGCCGATCGACGCCATGCCTCCAAACGTAGAGGCTACGGTGTTGCTCCCGAAAAGCTGGCAGACCTTGAGCGAGAGATCTGGGAGCTAGTGCAGCGAGGCAGCTTTGATAAGGCGGTGGCACTATCCTGCCAAGCGCGCAAACAGCAGAATAAGGATGAGCCATCAATGTCGCTGTTGGCTCAGTTTGTGCTGACTAAGCGGCAATTTCACATTGAGTGTCTATATGCCGGCGTATTTGCGTCAACGCACTTGGTAGAGTCAGATACTCTTAGCTTGGATGGGCATTTGCCACTTTTCGCCGCGCTACTCGCCGATCGCGATCCTAGGCTAATGGAGCTATATGGCGAGTTGTCGGGTCCTCGGCATAAGGCAGTCGATATTGCCCTTGCTGGGAGCTTGGCTTATTATTATTTGAAGCAAGGCAAGCGGTGGCAATTGCAATGGCCGTGGGCATCTTTGCCGATGCGTGCACAGGCAGCCATTGAATGGGCTGTACAAAATACGCACCAGC
The DNA here is from genome assembly GCA_027578835.1 of Coemansia sp. RSA 2050. NCBI lineage: Eukaryota > Fungi > Kickxellomycota > Kickxellomycetes > Kickxellales > Kickxellaceae > Coemansia > Coemansia sp. RSA 2050. The sequence goes on along the minus strand of JANBSU010000126.1, from coordinate 8,202 downwards.
TAGCTCAAATACTACCCTCAGATTATACGCGATATGTGCATGCGGCATGGATGCTTCGACGACCGAGCGGGGACTTTGTCGATGTCAGTAGCGCTGGCCAAATAGTAGAGGCTTTGCTTAAAGCTGGAATTACTCCAGATCAGCCTGTTCTGGAGACGCTTGTGACCTCATCAGTTCGCGTTGGCAAGGTTGGAGCGGCTCTCCCTGCCTATGCATCTAGGCAGTGGCCTCGGGATCTACCACACAGCATTCTAGTGGACTTGGTTGGCAGGCGGGAATTGATGGCTCTGTCGGCGCCGCGGATCCACTACGATGTTCTTGGAGCGTTTGTGCGTGCCAACGACTTGCATTGCGTTCTTGTGGCGGCGTCTGCGCTGCGCTCGCGGCAGGCATTTCACCTGGCGATATCGATTTGGGTGTCATGTCACAAAAACGACTGGAAAGGAGTCGTTGAGCTCACTAGAACGATGCTGCGTGTGTTGCCTGGCAATCTGCTCCACTCGACGCACCACTTGGTGATATCGGCTATGGTAGGTATGGCAAGGCCCGAGCGCTGCAGCGCGACACTGGCTAATGTTATATTGTCCAATACGCTGGCCTTGCATTGGGTATTGGCGCCTCGGCTAGAGTCGCCTTCTGTTGCTGCCATCCACAAGCTCTTGCGCGCGCTTATTGACCACGGTATGTCAGAAAGCGCATTCCAGGTCTACCGTGATTCCGAGCGGCGGTCAAATTGGGCATCGCCGGCCTCTTCAGATGCTATCTTTGCTGTACTGGCTGGAGAGCTAGCGCGGCGCGAGGATATTCGATCTATCATGCACTTGGCTAGCGTGGCGACGCGAGGCGGCGTCTTTTTATCGGCGCACTTCTACTCGGCGGTTATCTGTGGGCTGACACTGCCTATCAAGCTAATGGCCAACAGCAATGCATTCCGGTACTCGAGAAAGCGAGATCAGGGTCGTTTTTACCAGCCCACTCTTGGTCCTAGCGGGTATGGCAGTGGGTTGCAGCGGATCCAAGTCGCAGAGTCCTTGTTTGATTCTATGCAACGCAACAAAATCAGCGCGCCAGTCAAAGTGTACCACGCCCTTATGTACGCCTGGGCTCTGCTTGGCCAGCCTCGCCAGGTGCAGCACTATTTTGGCAAGCTGGAGCAACGTTCAATAAGTGTCACTGGAGGTGTTGCATTGCCTGGTATTAGCGAGGTTACGTGGGGGATACTTTTGTACTCGCATGCGCGAGCTCATGATATCCAGGGGACGCTGGGCGTGCTGGCGCGTGCCCGAGAGTGGATATCAGGCGCCAATATTCGACGCGTGGACGGCCGTACTAGCTACTTGGTCAATATCTCAGTGTGTGCACTGCTTGTGGATCGGGATGCGCGCTCAGCACTAACGTTGCTTGATGCTTGTATTCAGCAGTACAACGAGTACTTGCTGTCGGACAAGGAGGATGTGGTTAGAAAGGAACTGCCAGCGACGCCGGCTGATCCGGTTACCCGGAACCTGATTATTAGAGCATTGCTAAGCAACCAGCGGCCGGTGCAGGCCATGGAGGTGCACGACAGCATGCATGCGCAGTTCGATTTGGCTGAGTATGCTTCAGAACTAAAGCCCATGCTCAAGTTTTGCCTTGGCCAAGGCGACGCTAGTAGTGCACTGCAGATAGCTGAGAGGATCTTGAAGCTTGGCGGTGTAAGCGCACTAACGGATAGTCAATGGATTCGGCTGCTGCGTCTGTGCATTGAGGAGGGCAGGGACGATGACGTGGCTGGCTTGCTGGGTGCAGTGAACTCGGAGCATGGCGATTTTGGCACTGTGGTTATGCCTGTGCTGAGAAAAAAGTATCCTGAGGCCGCCGACTGGATCTCTCGCTTGATCGGGAGCTGTAGCGAAGGCGACACGTCCATGGCAGGTGTTGACAGCCAGCCGCCTGTCCATGCGCAGTGTCTGTCGCTGTATCGCGGTCTGCTGCGTGCAATACGCGATTTTCCGCTGGCTGAATTGCGTAGAAAGTTCAAACACAACGTGCGCTTCTGCTTTGAGCTCTATCGTGACCTGGAGCGAAACGACCCCAGGATCCAGCAACTGATTAACGACGGCCACTACCAGCTGCAGTGGCTCAAGGCTTGGCGGGACGACCCAGATGCATGCCAGAAGCTAGTTCATAAGCAATAGGTTAAAGTGCAATAATGAGCAAATTCTGAAAGAACTACCACGGGAACAGCACTCGGTCGCGTAGTAGGCGAGGGCCAAAGTCGGACCACTCTTGGCTGGATATCCACATTTCCTTTGAGCATTCTAGCCGGCTCAGCACGGCACCGCCCTTCCAGGCCAGGACGCGGGGATCCAGGTCCCTGGGGGCCGACAGGATGTCAGCGCGCTCGACGACACCCCTCAGATAGCTGGGTCTTGTGTACATTAGGCGATTTGCAAGCAGCTCGCCAAATCCGGAGATAAACGAGACACCACCGCCAACGATGATAATAGACGAGTACAGCTTTTTCATGCTGTCTATTGACCCGACATGGGTGATGCTGTGCGTGACGGCTTGGTCCAAGGGCATGCGCGAGTGCTGGGCCTGGAAATCGGGCACGTAGTTGACGCTGGGCAGCATCGACGGTGTTGAGGGCGACGTGCGGCTGGGCCCCTCCACAGCCATCAGGGCTTCCTTAACCGTGGTAGTGGCATCGATAGCGGGCCCGCGTGGATCGGGAGTACCGGGCGCTGTGGCCGGCACGGTGGCTGGCGCCGTGGCTGCAGTCATTTGCAGCAGGGGCTCATCGCTCTCGTCCTCGCTGTGTATGACACCGTCTGTGGTCTCGGCCTTTGACGGGAAAATGCCAAACTGGGTAGGAGTTGGCAAACCAGTCGACAAAGTCGGAGGCAAGGGGTCAGCGAAGGTATCGGAAACGATGGCATTGACAAAAGAGTTTGCATAGTCTGGCGGGCTGTAGTAGGCATCCACGATGGTCGGGTAGAATAGACAGAAGGGGGCCTGATACACCTCGTCGTAGGCCTTGAAGCTGTGTTTCTGGGTGTGCTTTCTTCTGGGCTGGCGAACGAAAAAGTTGTGTAACCGGATGTTGACATCGGAGAGATTCATTGTGCAGTACTTTTCGCGTAGCTCGTTTATCATCGTCCAGTCGAAATTGCGGCTGAGCGATGCCTCGTGGTAGGGGAAACTGCTGTGCTTGAATAGGCTGTGTAGGAACCGGGTAATGTCGTCGCCGCCGTACATTACGCTTACGCGCGATTCTTGGTAGCAGAATCCGTTCTCGACACAGGCTATGCTGGTCTTTTGGGCGCCTACGTCTACTACGCAGGCTGAGGAAAACCCGGCACCAAAGGTCACCAGCACGGAGCTCTGCTGGACTAGGAGATATTGGAACCCCATTTGGCGTAATAGTAGCTCGGCAAGTAGGGTTACTTCTACGCGGCTAAATAGATCGGGGATGACTAGAACAACGCCGTATTTGGCTAGGTCCTTGCGTGGAATGCCCAGATCTTTGGTGATGGCACTCATCCAGATCATCTCAATGTCGCCCAATACTTCTTCTATGCTCTCGTAGTCTTCCACGTTGAAGCAGCCGTTGCGTATCGGGTAGCGGACGACTAGCTTCTCTGATTCAGCTACGCGCAGGACGTCTTCTCCTACTATGTAGTTGTCGCTAACCATGGATGGCCTGATCCAATCGATTTTGAACGGATCGTTGTGGTCCCTGATGGTTTCCGGTCGGGACTGCCTATTGTAGGTCAATACTTGCGAGTACACGTTAGGTGGCACCTTGCGCTTGGACTGTCGCTGGTGCTGTTTGAGAGCTTCGCGCAGCATTGTTAGTGTCTTGTCGACTGCGTCGGCTAGCACATGCTCGGCTGGCTCATAGTCGGCGGGCTCGGGCTCGGACTCGCTGCCGCTCTCGGAGCTCGCCATGGCGGCATCTTTGGTGGCCCCGTTCGCAGGCTTTTCGGTGGCAGGGACTGCGTCGTTGTCAACATCCATAGTGGCGACACCAGAGACCGGCCGGGCCACGCTGGCGTCGCTTGTTTCCGCGTATGGCTGGTCGTCAGTAGGCGGTAGGTTGTTGGCGTCGGTATCCATAGTGTCGGCATCCGCGGCAGAGCTTGCAGCAGGCGCTGAGGCCTTTGGAGCGGGGGACTGGCGAGTATTGAAGCGGCGGGCAATAGCGTGTGGCAGCTCCTTCGGCACTGCGTCGCTGGCTCTGCCAATACGCATCCAGCGGGACCCAGCATGTAAAACGATAACGTTCTCTCCTGTGGTCACTTCCAAACCGCGGTTCTCGTAGTCGAGGGGGCTGCCTACACCACGATCAGTCTTTTTGAATTTTGATCCGTAGCGAGTAACGTTGAGAGGCGTGTAGCTGGGGAACGAGTAGGCGCTGTTGATTCTGTCTCTATGTTTGCCGTTCTGGGTGCTAGCGCTCTTGCCGCGAGTATTGTGACTGGATGCGTCGTCGCTGGGACCAAAGAGGTGCGAGGGGCGAACTGAGCGCGGGTTGGCGCGCTGCCGAGACCCACTGGAGTTTGCTGTGGAACTTGCGTGGGCCTGCGAGGACCGGTTGGTGGACGTGTGCTCGGAGGCTAGCGAGTCGCGTACGCTGGCTGTTATATTGGACATGACTGCACTGGGTGTGGTGGTGTCGGCACGTTTACGCGGTTTTGACGACACACTCTGTGGTTCCATGTGGGGCCCCTCCTGCTGTTGGTCATCTTGCCAGGCACTAATAGCGTGGTTGAGGCGAGATCTAACTAGCTCATCAACGCTGTCCTTCCGTGGCTTGCGCCGAGTCATTGTTGCGTCATCCTGCAGTGCTAGAACAGACGCATCCTCAGCTTCTGGCATGTTCGCGTCGGCTCCTATGCTGGTGGTCTCGGGGTTGGCCACCTCGGGTGTCTGCCCTTCGGCGGCGGTTATGCCGAGACCTTCGTTGATGACCTTGGCAGTATTTTCCCGGGGTTTTTGCTTGGCTGCTCCCCTGCTGAGCTGGCGGGGCGGGCGTACACGCTTGTCTTTGAGCTCGGGTTTGGCCACTACACCTGAGCTGGTATCGCCAGATACTGCGGCTGGGTGCGATTCGGGGAGCCACGAGTATTTTTTGCGCTTGCTATTGATTCCCGACATTGGGCGATAGTACAGATGGTGTTTGATTTTAAAATGGATTTTCGAGAGACAAAGTGCGTCTACATTCTTTGGCCAATGTATGCTTTGTTCCTATTCTGGAGGGCTGGCTCAGTGGTGCATGATGAGTCGGGAGCCGAGCCGTGTATGGATGCCTCAGGGATTATCTTGTTTATGACAAGCTTATGTGATGGCAAGTGCTAAAAGTATTGGCTCCTGCGGTACGACACTTGGGTTTGGGCTTGAGAGAAGAATACAAGTATACCAATGTGCCCCTGCGAGACTGTGGCAATTAAAAGGCTTGGGGAAGTATGAACAATGCTCATTAACTGAAGTGTTGGTGCTAAGAGCAGAGAACAGTGTGAAAAGCAAGTTTAGACTCTTACTTGCGTATCAAAGTGGGGGCGATATCCTTTCTCCATGAACCACTTCTTTAGCATCTTCTCTGCATTCGACACGGCACACTCAACCCTCATTTATTCACACCTGAAAATGGCACAGCCTGGCTTCTGCTCACAAAAAACAATTTTTCTTCTGTCACTAGGCTGGTCTGCCAACATTGAAGGATCTTTCACTACCTCTTTTCTCCCCCACTCTTTTCTGCCTCTTGGTTCTAGTCCATGTATTGATGCTGCTGCCATCATAGCCATGTGGTGGCAAGTTCTTCCTCTGATGCATCACTTTGTAAGCAATGTGGATAGAGTCTTCGGTTCACAGCAGCGCCGCCAAATCCACCTCATTCTCTTTATTACCCCCGGCCTTTCAAATCCTGATCTGGAAGTCTACAAAAAGGTAGCTGGCATTGTCGGTGCCAGCTACATGCAGAGTACAATGAGCGTGATTTTAGCCAAGTACGCAAAGAACCCTTGCATTACTTCCACCCCTACGCTCTCACTGACGGCCAACAGCTCTGACTCAACCACCAGTTCCGACTCATCATCTAGCAAAGTAAACTCGAGCACTCCTGATGAGCCAACGTCAGAGGTCGCCAACACTTACTCCACCATTCCATCACAAAAGTGCTACGCTGCTGTCATAGTTACAAGCCTCCTTAGACTATTAGCAACACTGAGTGCAATGCGAGTACTATCAAACAGCATGCCCAACTCGCTTTTTCACTTGTCTACCAACGTCGAGGCTCTCCAAGACCGATAGTTGGCATAGAGTGGCGTTTCTCGGTAGTCGCGGTCTTTTACCATTGACACTATGCCAATGCGTGGCCGAACAGCAGCCGCTTTGGTTGCCCGCTTTGCCGAGGTCATTTTGGCTATTGCAGCAGCAGCAGATTTTGCAGTCTTTGCAGTCTTTGCAGTCTTTGCGGCCACTTGGCTGTGCCGTTTCGGAGCTACGGGGGCTTCTGCTGACAACAAACTCGGCTTAGTAGCAGCTCTAAGAGAGGTGCGTCTGGTGCTTGCTGGTGGAGCCTCTACGATCTGCGTTCTCGTTCTCTTTCGCGCTGTAGACCCGATTTCGTCCGCAGTGGCTTGTGTGGGTGTAGCAGCGGCTTTCGCTGGTGGCTGAATAGTCGCACGACGCCCGCGTATAGCTGGGGTTACTGGAGCAAGCGAGCCCCTACAATTGCTGACATCGACCAATGCTTCGCGGGGGCGTTTCTTTGTTGGCGTTTTTGCCAGGATATCGCAACCACTGTCCAATTCAGCTAGTGTGCGCTTGCCAAACTCCTCTAACTTGGCCAACACACTGGTGTAGACCTTGGGCTTGATGGAGGCAATAGCAAGGATGTCGGCCTTGCTCGCCACGCGCCTTTTCAAGCGCTTGCAAACCAAGGCAAACGCGCCAGCAACATAGGCAGAATCGGCCCAGTTCGTATGTCGACTAACCGACAGGGGCATAGTCGCGCCAAAGCTTTGCTTGAGCTCGTCAAGCAGCTTGCGCGAGTATTCAATGACTCCCGGTGGCGGTCCAAACCTGACGTCGAGCTCTTCTAGTGTGATGTGCTTGTTGAGCCCCAGAGCAACGCGTATGCTGTGTAAGCACTTTTTATACTCGGCCAAGCTGAGTGCCGACAAGGCACTGCCCGCTGCTTCGTTGAATTCGACTGAAAGGCTCTCGCATGCAAGCTGAATTGCCACGGGCTGCTTTGCAAGGTTGAGCGAGAGCACTCTGGACCCCGAAAAGCGCTGGTCTATCTGGTCAGAGTACTGTGCTGCCTTGGCCGCAATGTTTGGAATTCCCTCGAGCTGAAGTTTGACAAGAAGGCTGTTCAAGTGCGCCATGTGAAATTTCAAAAGAAAAAGGGCAAAAGTGAAGCAAAAAAGCTGGCACTAGCAGGGAAATCACGACTGTTTATCACAAGAGCTGATTTGGCGGTCAGAGATGATTGCGAGCTTGGTCGCTGGCCTGGCTCTAGCTAAGGTTCATGACGACAGATATTCCAATGTCGTTGCAGAGTCGATTAAAGTATTTGTCTTATTTTGTAGCTGCTGCTGTTGAGGTATCCCAGCAATGGCACTATTGGCTGAAGCAGTTCTACAAGATGCACATTCATGCCTAGAAAAGTCCCTTACAGCACCACATAGCCCCCGGCTACTGGCGCACACGAGGAGCAGCTACTGGCTAGTCAACCCAAGCCAAAAACCACTTATACTACTATTAAAGTTACCATGTGTTTATTTGTAATATAGATAAGCTAATGGAGCTGACTAATAGTTGAAACATACCTGAGCAGGAGCAGCAGCATGTAGTCGACCCCACATGTGCCTAGCTGAGGATTCTCCACTTGAGACTACAAGTAGTCAGTCTTGGTATGACATATAACTTGCATCTTCTATATACTCTAGCTGTTGGATAGCAGCGAGCATAGTCAGCCAGATCGCGATTACAAGGCCATGGTCATAATCTTGCAATTATGATTACAAGTGACTATGGCGGCGCTGTTAAATATGGCGCTACGGGGCATCTGTTGGATAGTACTATGTGGGTTTAGAATAAACCCTATATATAATTATCCTAAATATATGAGCTAAAAATCTCAAGAGATCTCGCACCACTAATGACCCGTAGCGCCATATTTAAACAGCGCCGCCATAGTCACTTGTAATC
>JANBSU010000125.1:0-36506 GCA_027578835.1 Coemansia sp. RSA 2050 | reverse complement strand
TCTATTTTGCGTTCATGACACTAGCGAGCAGCTGTCCAGCTTGAGAGACGCAATCGGACAGCCTGAGAACCCGGAAAGCCTAGTCAAGCATTACTGGTGCTAGGCCACACTCACTCCCAATGTCCGCACTCTTGAACTTTTTTAGAAAAATGTGTGAAAGCTAGCGAGGCAGCGACTTTCAAGGCTCAGAACGGCGGCAGTGTCGACATCTGGGAGAATGGCATTGGTGGTTCATAGTCAGCCAGGTTCCTTAAGGGCACACTGATCCGTGCGCCAATGGCTTTGCAAGCAAACCGGCTAGTTGCTGCTCTAGTTCCGACTGGCTGGGATCCGCAGCGCTACGGCATACCCGACGACGTCACAAAGCAAGCGGACATTGTCACTTGCTTTGCGTTGGTAGCCACGGTCGAGGCACTCATCAGATCAGGTATTACTGATCCGTACGAGCTGTACCAGTGCTTTCCACATCTCTGAGGTCAGCAACGCCACTGGGTCGGGCCAGGGCGGCTCTCGGTCTCTCCAAAATATCTTCAAAAACCATTTCTTGGATAAGGACCTTAAAAGCGACGTGTTTTAAGAGACCTATATCTCGACTGTGCAGGCATGGGTCAATATGCTGTTAGTGTCGAGTTCTGGTCCTGTCAAGCCTGCTGTTGGTGCCTGCGCAACTACAGTTCTCTCGATTGACACTACGATTGAGACTATCCAGTTGGGCAAGGCCAAGGTGATGATAGCAGATGGTGTTGATGACTTTACCGAAGAGATGACTGTCGAGTTTGCCAACATGGGCGCAACAAGCAACTCTGTTGAGGAACTTGCTCGAGGTTGCACGCCATCAGAGATGTGCCGCCCATGCACGTCGACGCGCAACGGGTTTATGGAAAGCCACGGTGCCGGTATTGTGACGCTCATGTCGGCATCGGCAACGATTGAGTTTGGTGCGCCTATCTACGGCATTACTGCCAAATCAGGCACGGCTACCGACAAGCAGGGCCAGTCAGTACCAGCACCCGGTAAAGGCATGTTGACTTCTCCGCGCGAATTAAGCGAGAGCAATTTGCTATCGCACTTGCTCAACTTTGACTACCGCCGCCACCAGATGCAGCGTCAATTGTCAGCGCTTGAGGCATGGAAGCAAGAGGAGCTGGTTGACTTGGCTGGCCAGGCTAGTGGATCAATCGAAGCAGTCGACATTTCTATGCTGCGGTGCGCAGGAGAGGTTGAAAAGAGCTACCGGCGCCAGCACTGCAGTTTACAAGATGTTTGGAGTAACGATTTTTGGAAGAATGATCCGGAGATATTGCCTCTATGCGACAGCCTGGCGGTCTGAGGCTTGACAGCGGACGATATTGGAGTAGCATCATTCCATAGCACTTCAACTGTTGCCAATGACCAGAATGAGTCGGATGTTCTCAACACACAGCTCAAGCACTTGGGCCGTATTCCAGGCCACATTGTGTCCGTAGTGTGTCAGAAGTGGTTGGCAGGCCACCCAAAGGACCCAGCGGCATCTTTCATGCTTAATGGTGTTATTCAGAGCCTGCGTACTGGGCTGATACCCGGCAACCGCAACGCCGACAACATTGGCAAGGAGCTCAAGGCAAGCGAGTATGCACTGTACTTGTCAAAGTCGATTCAGACCACGGGCATCAAGGCGGGTCTCTTGAAGTCATTTGAATTTGGCCAAGTGGGCGGCGAACTGCCGGTTGTGCACCCCGACTACCTTCTAGCGACGCTTACCAAAGAGCAGCTTGATGAGTACAATGGCAAGCTGCAGAGGCGCAGCGCCAAATCCGAGTGCTACTGGCAAGATACGTTAGTTGGCAACCATCCGTTTGTTCAGGTCAAGGGCCGTCCTCCGTTCACTGCCGAGCAAGAGAAAAGCGTGTACCTCAATTCCTTGGCTCGCGCCAAGTACGACTCGAAATCCGGCCAGTACAGATTCTAATGATAGTTGAGCTTGATCAGTTCCGAGTAATACAACATAAGTCTACTTTATTACGTTACCTAGCGTTTATAGCTAAGAAGTAAAGCCAGATTTTGCCCGAGAAATAGTGTCCTTGAATTGCTGGAACAGCCTATCGATATCGCCTTGTGTATCCAGCATCTCTACCAGGTCATCGGGCGTCATCTCCTCCTTGCCCTTCCCCTCTATGGACTCGTAGTCGAGAGTTTCCAAGTGGATTTCAACAGCGTGCGCAAGGTTGTACAGGTAGTGGTGTAGCTCATGGCATATCTCCGACCTCATCTTGCACGTCCTTCCCAGGTTGTACTCGGCACTTGGCTGACCACTAGACTCGTCGTCTGTATCGTCAGAGTCATCGTCAATGGTCACTACTTCATCTTGGCTAGCGTCAGCATTTTTATCCGACTCTGCGTCATCTTCAGGCACTGGCTCGCCAGGCCGGGGCGGTGTCAATATGGTGCGCTTGTACAGAGTGCCGGAGAGGGTTACGCTAAAGGTTGCAGTGCGGTTGCTATGAAAATGACATGCATCGCATCCCGGAGTACCCACTATAGAACACGCGGCATAGTCGGGATAGCTATGCAAACTAGTACGAAATGGCTCGACCCACGCCGAGCTAGCCACGACGCTCTGCTCAACCGAATCAATGATGCGCGCGACGGCAATGTACGCCTGGAAAAAGTACTGGGCATTGATATCGCTGAGCTTTGGCTTCTTGTGGTCGTTGCAGATCCAGTACACTAGATACTGGACATACGTCTTGAATGACGTGTGCAAGTCAAACAAGCTGAACTCATCCGGCATCAACGCCATAACTCCACGAGGCCCCTCCTTCCCGAGTCTGGGACGCTCCGAGGCATCGCTGTCATAGGACCCACCACTCGTAGCACGGCCAGTTGGTTCCTCCAGGGAAACTACAGGTTCATCGTCGTCAACGATGAAATCGGCTATATCGTCATCCAATTCCTGGCTATAGCCCTTGACAATTTTTGGAGCCCCTCCTGGGGACTTTTGTTGTGGGCAGCCGTGCTCCGACTTGCGACTAAGCCTCTGCTGCATTTGCTTTCGCCAACCAGCCTCGAAATGCGATATAAAGGTATCCAGGCGTTTCTTCGCCTCCTTCGAGCGATCCGCCACTCGTGTATACAATGGGCGAGGCTCTACCGGATCAGTGATCAAGTCCTCGTCCTCATCGCTGGATCCCCGAATCACCATCACAGAGTTACCAAAACCCCGCTCGGATTCAGAGTCCGTATCCAGCGCATCGACAACAGCACCCGCGCTATCCCCGCTCTCATAAGCACCAATGCTTGCCTGGTCATCGTTGTCCGAGTCTGATGCATAGGTCTCACGCTCCATGTTAAGTCGTGCCTGCTCGAACCGATTCGGCATAGCCGACGATAGCTTGGGCTTTGTGCGCAATCGCTGATCCAGGATCCTGCGTTTATCTAGGACCTCGCTATCGTCAGAAGCCTCAGAGTCACAGATACGCAAGGGCGCATGCCGCTTTCTTTTTGACGGCGTTGTATGTCGCAATGATCGAGCATTGTCGGCTAGTGGGTCGTCAGGAAGTTCGTCGGTAGAAACACTGGGCTCCTTTGCCGGAGGCGACTGGCTATTGGTCGCTGGGACAGGGTTTGCATGTTGCTGAACTGCTTTTTCTGGCGACGTATCAATGTTGCGGGTGCTGCCGCTCGCTCTAAAGGTCCGCCGTCGCTCGGCTCTCTCCTTCTTGCTGTTTTCGAGGATTCTTTGGTAGTTTCTGGCGCTCTCTTCGTCCATAAAGTCCATCTGCGGAGCCGATGCCTCGCCCGTATCTTCTGGCTTACTGTGGATAGGAATCTCATCGACAACGCTAGGCTGGCTGTCTGCCAGAAGTTGGGGATCGCGTCCCATGGCAGTTGCCACACCGCTTGTGCTATTTGCGTCAAGCTCATCATTACTTTCGTCAAACATGGCAGAGATCGCGGCCATTTGTTCAGCATTGGCTATTGCCTGTTCTCTTTTAGTGCCAGAGTCGCTGTCGCTCAGGGCAACCAGTTCGTTGACAACGGGGTCGGCAAGCGCGTGGCTAGCCATTGGCCGGTGTGGTGTGTCTGGCTTTGAGACACTTGCAATGCTCGCTGCTTTCGCTGGTATCTGCTTAGGCCTCAATTCGCTTAAAGAGAAGCGCTTACGAGAGGGCCGGCGTAGAACCTGCGACAGGGTCAAGCCAAGTTCGTCGTCTGGCGGCGCCCATTCGTCTGACGCCTCGGAGCCAAGCCCACGAACAACAGCAGAATTTGTGGCGGGGGCTTTGCCTTTGCCTTTGCGCGACATTCAAGCTGAATTATGAAGAAATAAATGTACAGTCGTGTGTGGATTATGTGTTTGTGGAAATGCAAGCTTACGAAAAAAGGAGAGAAGTGCGTAGTCGATGAGGACCAAAGTCACCAAGCACAGCGGTGATCTGCTCCAACTGATCTGATCACTACATAGTTTATGCGCCTTCCCACACATGTGACATTTGTGTGGCTAGAGGCGGGTGCATTTTGGCATTCTAGTTGTCGTATTGTATGCTAGATATGGAAGCAGGGAGGCGCTACTGTGTGATTGTGCAAAATAGTTTTGTAGTTTTAGGTCGACCAGCACGACTGAGCAAAGGAGGGTGGGGCAGACACGCGAATAATATAGCACGCCAGCCTTGCTCTTCATCATCTCCTCTTAAACACCAACAGTATTTTATGGACACGACAAACTCGCGCACAAGCTCTCTCAAGTCCATGACCTCTGCCAGTTCACCCGAGTCTGGCGAGCCACCAGAGACCGAAAGCCAACATGCAACCGAGCGCCCCCCGCTCCTAGCCAGTGCTAGCATCTGCCTATTAATGTTTCTCATTGGGCTCTACACAACGATGGATGCCGTGCTCTACGTGCCCATAGCCAACGAGTTCAACTCCTTGCCGAGGGCCGAGTGGATAATAAACAGCTACCTAATAACCACAACGGCGATGCAGCCGATCTACGGCAAAGTCAGCGACATCACAGGCCGCTCTTTTGCCATGGTAACAGCCAGCTTCCTCCTCCTCGTAGGTTCTGTGCTCAGTGCAACAGCCCAGTCAATGGACTTGCTAATCTTCAGTCGCGCTATCCAGGGGCTAGGCAGCGCCGGCCTCTACACGATGGTCAACGTAGTGATAGCTGATCTCTATAATGAGAGGATGCGCGGGCGGTTCATGGGAATTGCCTCTGGCGCCTGGTCCTTGTCATCTAGCGGCGCTGTGGTTCTGGGCGGTGTCATAGTGCAGTACTCGACGTGGCGAGTGGCGTTCTGGATCAACGTCCCTATTTGCCTCATTGCTGCCGCCATAGTCCTAAGCATCATGCACCTACCAGTGCCCGGTGGCACGCTGCGCGACAAGCTGAGGCGAATCGATTTTGGTGGCTCCCTGTTATCGCTCCTCGCTATAGTCTTCATCCTGCTGGCCCTGTCTTGGGGCGGGCGCGACTACGACTGGGGATCGGCAGCCGTAGTGTGCTGCCTGATGTTCGGGACCCTAATCTCGCTCCTCTTCATCGTCTACGAGAACCGCGTCCCACTGGAGCCCATAGTGCCCCTACACCTGCTGCGCACACGCAACGTGGCGTTGGCGTTTATCGGACATTTGTTCTTTGGTGCTATCACCTACGCTCCGTTGATGTTTATTCCGCAGTGGGCTTTGGTAGTCAAAAACACCACGCCAATTACATCGGGCCTGTACACGCTACCAATAACGCTCACCGAGTTTGTGGCGGTTGTCATTTCGGGCCTCTGGGTCACTCGCAGCGGGAGGTACTGCGAATGCGTGTGGCTCGGCAGTATCATGCTAATATCGGGACTGACTCCCCTGATATTACTTGACCAAAAGTCAGGCTTGGGCTATATCATCGGGTTCCAGGTAATAGCTGGTGTGGGGTACGGCATGTGTATCCAAACACTGATCCTCACAGCGCAGGTGAGCGCAGCAGGCCGCGATTCAGCGTCAGCCACCTCGGTGTGCCTGTTTATGCGGTCTTTGGGCGCAATCCTCGTAGTCGCTGTGCTGAGCTCGGTCAGCGGCAACAGGCTAGAGAGCGAGTTTGCTAGCGTATCTGAAACATATCCAGAGTACGCCAGCGATATTGCACGAGTGGCAGAGAACCAGTCGCTGATTCACGTACTCGACTTGCCGCCCGAAGTATTCAATAGCCTGGTCAATGCGTTTATGGAGGGCATGCGAGCGGCATTCACGGCACTCATCCCGTTCTCCGCACTGTTCGTAGCAACGGTGGTTTGGATCAAAAGGGAGCCATTACAAACAACAAAGAAAGCTACCATAGAATAAACTAGCTAGCTACTACAGCCGCCGGCATATCCTCCTCCGACAAGCCCGAGGAATAGACTGGACCGAGCTTACCAAGCATTACGCGGACAATATCGGCGGTGCCAAAGACCGGGTTCCAGCCCCAATCCCTGCGCGCCGCCTCATCTGCCATAGTTCTTGGCCACGTATCGGCGATAGCTTGTCTGAAATCCGGGCGATAGGTAATCTCAAACGCATCCGAGTGCTGCCTCCTAATCTCCTCCGCCAATTCACTGGGCGAAAAGTCACACGCATGCACATTATACACCCGCTGCGTCAGGGCCTCCTGCGGCGCCTCCAGCAACTGCATAGTGCCAACAATACAGTCATCGATATAGGCCATGGGCAAGCGGGTGCCGGCGTCCAAAAAGGACTCATAGCTGTTCTGTTTGAGCGCCGCATGGAAAATATCCACCGCATAATCCGTCGTACCGCCCCCCGGCGGCGAATCAGCCGAAATAATACCGGGGTACCTAAGCGATCTAAAATCCACACCATACTTCTCCCGATAGTACTCACCCAGCAGCTCCATGTGCACTTTGGTTATGCCGTAGATGGTGTTCGGCCTCATAATAGTCAGATCCGGCGTAGAGTCCTTGGGCGTCGTCGGTCCGAATGCCCCCATCGTACTGGGTGATAGGAGACGTAGGTTGTGGGCTTTGGATAAATCCAAGACGTTTTGGAATCCATTAATATTCACACCAAGTCCCAGCGATGGATTACGCTCACCGGCAGCAGAGAGGATGGCGGAGAAATGCACTACCCAGTCGATACCGTAGTCTACTACTATCTGCTCAAGGGCGCGGTAGTTCAGTACATCGGCGTAGACAAAGGGACCGGTGCTGCGTTGCTCGATGCTGGGCTTTTTGATGTCAGAGGCGATGACGTTTTCGCTGCCAAACTTTGCCCTATGTGATTTACACATTAAAAAAACGTGCGCTCGCGTGCAAAAAAAAAATTAGTATGTCGATCAAGATAAACGGAAGGTAGTTTTTTTTTTACTTGCCTTAGGGTGTTGACCATGCTGGTTCCTAGTTGACCTAGACTGCCGGTAACTAGAACACGAGGTGGGCTGGCGGTTGAATAGAGCCGTCGCGTCAGGGGCGCTTTAAGAGTTTGGCGAAGAGTAGCAAACATTATTCTTATAAAATAAAAATAAAAAAAATTGGTTTGGGAAAAAAAAGAAACTAGACCCGGGCCCGTTTTTTTTAAATTTTTTTCTTTCCTTTTCCACGCTGCTTGCTTTGTGAGTGGAAAAAAAAAAGTTCACTTGATGATGACAAATTTACTATCGCTGCTTTTTTGGGTGTTAATACCCCCCCATTTTACTTTGTCGTTCCTATGACTCTTACAGTTACCATCTTGCCTTTTGTATCGAGTCACAAGGCGATAACAGTAAATTGACACTGATAGGCCACCAAAATAGTGGCTTTTTATGTTGACATCCTTCACCAAAAAAATTTTTTGTTCCCATCTTTGTTATAAGCCTCTTTTTGAAATCCATCTATTCCGAGTATGTGTCCCAATCGTGGGAAAAAAACACCCTTTTCCCTACTTATCCGCATTCGCTTTATCCCTGCTCCCCCCCTTTTTTTCTCTTTCTGTCTATCCCAAAAAAAAAAAAAAAAAATGTCTTTTCCACTACTAAGATTGCCGCCATCCCTCAAGAGCCCTTTCTCCCGGCGTTTGCTGAGCACAGCCAAGCTTCCCGCTGCTTTGGAAGAGCGCATAAGCACGGCGCTTTCCGGCATGAAAGCCGCAGGAACATTCAAGACAGAGCGTGTAATAACAACGCCCCAGCGATCCTCCATCAACGTGCAAAGCAGCTCGGCGGCGGTACTCAACTTTTGCGCCAACAATTATCTCGGGCTGGCCGACCACCCGACCGTAGTATCCCGCGCGACCACGTATCTCCGGCAGTGGGGCAACGGGCTAAGCTCGGTGCGATTTATATGCGGGACGCAGACGATCCACAAGGACCTCGAAGCGCAAATCAGCCAATTCTATGGCACGCAGGGGGACACGATACTGTACGCGTCGTGTTTCGATGCCAACGCGGGTATCTTTGAGTCGCTATTGACGGCAGACGATGCGGTTATAAGCGATTCGCTTAACCACGCGTCGATAATTGATGGGGTCCGCTTGTGCAAGGCGCAGAGATTCAGATACGCCAACGGCGACGCCCAGGATCTAGATCGGCAGCTGGAGAGGGCGAGGGACTGCCGTGTGAAGCTGGTGGCCACGGATGGCGTTTTTTCGATGGATGGCAACATCGCACCGCTCAGGGACATTGTCGAGGTGGTTGAGCGCCACAATGCGGTGCTCTTTGTGGATGATGCTCATGCTACGGGGTTCTTGGGAGCTGGGGGCCGTGGCTCGGGCGAGTATGCGGGGGTCATGGATCGCGTGCACCTGGTCAACTCCACGCTGGGCAAGGCGCTGGGCGGGGCGGCTGGCGGCTACACGACGGGCTCGCCCCTTTTGGTGTCTATGCTGCGCAACACGTCGCGGCCCTACCTGTTCTCTAACACGCTGCCGCCCAGCGTGGTGGGCGCGGCGGCGGCGGCCTTGGAGATTGTCAGCAACGAGCAGACCCGCGCGCCCCTGCTGGACAGGCTGTGGGCTAACGCCAGGGTGTTCCGGAGGCGTATGCAGGATGCCGGGTTTGTCCTGGCGGGCAAGGACCATGCCATTATACCGGTGATGCTGGGCGATGCCAAACTGGCGTCAAGGATGGCGGAGATGATGCTGGACCGCGGAATCTACGTGGTTGGGTTCTCGTACCCGGTGGTGCCCAAAGACAAGGCTCGCATCCGCGTCCAGCTCTCGGCAGCGCATAGTCTGGACCAAGTCAACTATGCGGTGGACTCGTTTATCGAGGTTGGTCGTGAATTGAAGGTGATTTAAAATTAATAATAAAACGTTGCTCAGCTTAGGCTATGGCCGACACCACCAGCTCGCTCACGGCGGGATCCTCGCTGCGCACTGCCAGCTCCATGGTGACACCGGCGCCCTTCTGGTAGGCCATGCGCGTGCGAGCAACGGTCTTTGCGCGGCCCAGCCACTTGCCAGTAAATGCAGCCTTGTGGGCAGCCTTGCTCCGGGGCGCAAGCGCGTTGTCCAGGGGGCACATGTTGAGGAGGTCTGCGACCTTTGAGACGCACTCCTCGATGCCCGAGAAGCTGGACAGGGCAAAGGTCTCGACGGACTCGCTCTCCGCCAGGGACTCCCACAGGGCGTCGGAGGCGGGGATATAGGTGGGCAGCATAAAGTCGCCGGGGCCGAGATCCACGGCCTCGAGCGAGTAGTCGTCGCCGAAGCCATTGTCGCCGTCCTCGGGCTCGCCCGTGGCGGGGTCGCACTCCTTGACGATGAACCTGAGGGTGCAGGCAAACGACGCGGCCGTGGCGGCGTCCTCGGTCAGGCGCTCAAAGGCCACGTAGGCCGTCCCGGGGGCGTCGTAGCGCAGCACCGGGATGGCCATGGCCACGACGGGCAGCAGCGCGCCGCCAGCGTCGTCGGACTCCATGGCCACCTCGACCTGCTCCAGCACCTGCTCGGCGATGGTGTTGGCGACGTCGAACTGGAACACAATGTGGCGCTCGTACACGTGCTTGACGCAGCGCACCACGTACTCGGTCTCCGGCTCGGTCAGCTCCACGGCGCGCTGCGACGACACCAGCGGCTGCTCGCCAAGGGCGGCCAGCTCCGGGATGGCGGCCAGCTGCCTGGCGTACCGGGCCAGGCGGTCGGTCTCGTCGGCGGCAGCGACGGCGGCAGCAGCGGCGGCAGCGGCGCCGCCCTTTGGCACATCATCCTTGGCGCCGCCAGCAGCAGCAGCAGCAGCAGCAGCAGCAGCAGCAGCAGCAGCAGGCGGCGGGCTCAGCGCCGACCCGGTCAGCACGTGGTCCATGGCATCGAGGCGCACGCGGTGGCGCGCCTCCTCCTCCTGCGCGCGCGAGATGCGCGGCACGGCGCCAAAGTCGAAGCGCGCGCCCTTGGCGCGGGGGTCGGCGCAGTACTCGACCAGGCGGCGCTCCAGCACCGGCAGCAGGAAGGCGCTGTCGTCGCGCACGTACCTGGAGCGCGTCTGCTCGGCGGCGCCGGTCATGCGCAGCCCCCACGCGGCGCGGTCGCGCACCTCGTCGTCGCGGTCGTCCAGGCACCGCGCCAGCAGCACGCGCACCGACCGCAGCAGCGCGGCGTCGGCGCTGGGCGCGGCGCCGAACTTGGCCAGCGCGCTGACGGCGGCCGCGCGCACGACCGCGTTCTCCAGCACCACGCGGTTGTAGATGTGGCGGATGTACACGGTGGGCCGCGCCGTGGCCGGGCCCTCCTCGCCCAGAAAGTGCAGCACGCGCACCGACAGCTTGGTGAACTCGCAGTCCTCGATGAACTCGCACAGGTGGCCCAGCGCCACCTCGCGGCACTCCGCCACGTGCTTGGCCAGCCCGACGATGGCCTCGATGGCGGCGCGCTTGAACTCGTACCCGCCCTCGTCGCGCAGCACGCCCGACAGGAACCCCAGGAACAGCGCGTGCTTGCCCGGGAACTTGCCGCACAGGCTGCGCACCGCCTCGGCCACGATGATCTTGAACTCGTCGCTGATCTCCGCCATGAACCCCTGCATCTGCTTCATCAGCCGCTCCACCGACGCCTCGTTGCCCGTCTTGAGCAGCGTGGTGATGGCAAACGTCGCCACCGACCGGTTGCCGTCGGTGATCAGGCCCTCCATGTCCACGTTGCACGGCTGCACCGCCTCCGGGTGCGTGCGCGCCAGCGCGTTCAGCGTGCGGATCGCCGCGAACCGGACCACCGCCTTGGGCGACGACAGGAACAGCTGCAGCGCGTTGACCGCCGCCGTCAGCTGCTTGTCCGTGACGTCCCTGAGCTGGCACACCGCGCGCGCCGCCTCCAGGCTGACCATGTCCGACCGGTGCCTGATCCACTCCTCCAGCAGCCCATGCAGCTGCGGCGCCAGGCTGCCGTCGCCCTCCATCACCCGCACCGCATACCGGATCAGCATCACGTGCGCCGCATTGCTGCGCAGCGCCGAGCCAGACCCCCCGCCGCCCATCATCCACCCGCTGCTGCCCTTGCCCTGCTGCCCCGAGAACGCCTGCACGAGCTTGAGCACCGCCATCCGGTCGTGCTGCCTTATCGCGTACAGCAGCCCAATCGCGTGGTACTGCACGATATTCGACGTCGACACCACCTGCCCCTGGCTCGACGAGCCGCCAAAGAACGACGACGACCCCTGCGAGAGCGACTTGCCGTTAAGCGCCTCGCTCACCTCGTTGCCCCACCGCCGCACCACCTCCTTGGCCTCGTTGAACAAGTGCAGCGACGACACGAGCGACGATGACGCAATCGTCGCCGACTTTTCGACAATGGCCGCCTTGAGGAACCGCTCGATTCCGGGCAGCATCGACGGGTCAACAATCTTACACAGCGCCCGGATGGCGTTGGCGCGATACGTAATCTCCGACGTTGGCTGCATGTCCTTCATGAGACTGCTGGTCACCATGATCACGTCCTCCGAGATTGTCGACAGCTCCTTGATTGTTAGGTACACCATCTGCCGCAGCGACATGTCCTTGCACTGGAACAGCTTCGTGATGCTGAAAAACAGATTCGTCGCCTCTGTTGTCGACATTGGGTCTCCGCGGTACAGCAGAAACACTATCTTTGCTAACAGCAGTCGCGACTGCCGTGGCCGAATCGGCGTCTCGTTGAACACTCGCGCCTCCTGCAGAACCACCGAGTGGTCGAGGTTCATGAGCGCTCCAAGATCATCTACAATTTCAAACCGTGTTCCCTTTAGCTCATCCTTTCCTCCCAGATGGAAAATTCCTCAAAGCCCCGGTGCCTTACCCGAATCCTCGTCCTTCTTCCAGCTCATCTCTTCAACTCTTAACTATAGCGAATGTAAAATTTGGATAAATAGCAATAAATGCCAGCCAGAGTGGAGACAAGAATGCACGCCTCTTGTTCCTAAGCCCCCAATCAGATTTGTCCAGCGCTGATCACTGTGCTGCTCCACCTCATCACCACTGCTGATTTTGATCACGTGCTCAGCTCAGAGAGCTGCTGCTACCCATTTTCTCAGAAACTGCAAATAAACACATTGTAATTTATATCAAATGTATGCGGCTCCGATACGGGCTATCTAAATGATAAGCGGCATCGTGCTGGCTTGGGAACCATTTAGAAACTTTGCCCTCGCTTTTGCTGCCCCTTGGGGCTTGCTTTGAGCTGACTGGCCACGCTTCTGCGATTAGGTAATTGGACAATTGCCAAGGGTGTTGTAGTGTTGCTAGAACGATAACGCCACTTGTGCTCAAGCCACCCTCGTTTTTGCTAAAAAAAGTTATTGTCGTTACTGTCATTTAGAATTGATGGACACTATTCCTAGCGCATCCGATTATTGCACAACATTGACTTTTTTCGAGAATTTTATCCCCAAGAGCTTCTATGAACAGATAGGTTCTATAGTATTTTTTTTAATAATTTACTACTATGAAACTTCTCGTGGGCGCTGTTTTGCTCTTGACAGGGCTATTGGCTAATGCGGCCGCCAATTGTCCCAGCTACACGGACTACTCCTCAACTCCACACGAGCCGTATTCCACAGGCCGGAGCCGAATCCCCAGCATGAGGCCCCCACCAGAGTGCCGCACGTTCATTACGCCAACAATTGAGCAGGCTATATTTGACATAAACTCGTTGATTAGTGATCCGGACTGGCGCCAGCTATTTTCCAACGTGTTTCCCAACACACTCGACACAACAGTGGCCTGGCACAACCCAAATGCCACGGAACCCTATACTTTCCTAGTTACTGGCGATATTACCGCGCAATGGATTAGAGACAGCACAAACCAAATGCTGCCCTATATTCCGTTTACCAAAGTTGATAATGATTTGGCAAAGCTCGTGCTTGGATTGATCAATATGCAGGCAGAAGAGCTATTGGGCTATCCGTATGGAAACGCATTCCAGCCTCCACCTCACTCCGGCCTAACACCAGCAGAAAACGGGATTGCTGTTGACCTGAGTGTTGCCCCGCCATTCGATAATCGCACGGTATTTGAGGCTAAATTTGAACTCGACTCGTTTGCATCTTTCTTCCAGATCTCGACCACCTATTGGCGCGCAACGGGCGATTATCAGTTTATGTACTCCAAGTCATGGGGCAGCGCCTTGGCCACTGTTCTCGCCGCTATTCGTCGGCTTCAGGAACCGACTTTTAACAGCATGCGCCAATTGAATCACCCACTGGTCCAGTATAAGCGGCTGACCGATTCTCCCACAGAGACCCAGTTTGGTAACGGGATTGGAAACCCTGTGCGATACACGGGCATGGCCAAGACCCTGTTCAGGCCTTCTGATGATGCCACGATATTCCCGTTCCTTGTCCCCGCCAATGCTTTCCTCTCAGTCGAGCTCAGCAACCTGAGCACCATGCTGACCAGCATTGGCGTTTATGCTGAGCAGGCCGAGTTTGCCAGAAAGATGGCTAGCGAAATTAGACAGGGCGTGTTCCAATACGGAACTTCCATGCACCCCAAGTACGGCCGCGTGTTTGTCTACGAGACCGACGGGTATGGATCAGCTCTTATTATGGACGACGCCAACGGACCCGCACTCTTGTCGCTGCCCTACTTGGGCTTTGTCGGATCGGGCGACACTACTTACCAGAATACGCGCAAGATGGTACTCTCGCCAGACGACAACCCCTGGTACTTTTCGGGCCCCTACATCCACGGGATCGGTAGTCCACATACTGGGTTCCTCAAGGTGTGGCCAATGGCTATTGCTATGCGTGGGCTGACGTCGACTAATAAAACCGAGGTCAGGGAGTGCTTGGATCAGCTCAAGGCAACGACCTCGGGACTAGGCCTGATGCACGAGTCAGTTAGCGTTAATAAGCCCGCCGAATACACGAGATCTTGGTTCGCGTGGTGCAACTCACTGGTTGGCCAGCTGGTGATAGACGCATTGACCAGGTTCCCAGGCATAATCTAGCACAACATTTAAAAGTCTCTTAAAACCCTTCTAACATTCTTCGTTCGCTCATAATTTGTAAGCAATGGACCTATCAGCTCAAGTGCAGTGGTAAGAGGCTATTGGCAGCCACCCGTCGGTGTCCGTGTGGTACACAATAATCCAGGCGCCGCGCTCCTTGACCGTGTGCCGCAGAATATACCCTTGGTCGCTAGGCTGGTAGATAAACTTGTACTGCTGGCCACTCGGACTACGCAGCTGCAAGTGAAACAGTCGCTCGTCGCCCACTGGCAGCAGATGGAAGCTGATAGACTCGCCCAAGTGCAGCTGTCCATCAGTGGGCTCCTTGATGTAAAACTCGTTAGGCATGGCGGCATTCGGCTGCACAAATGTCGGAGCGTTGTTGCGGCCTTGGTGCACAACTGGCAGAACGCAAGCCAGTGGGAATGTCCTTGCAGTGGCCACCGTCTTTATATTGCCCTCCTCGTCAACATCCTTGACGCGCGTGTAATCGTGAGTCAGTGTCCGCTTGTCCTTGGCACCCTGCAGGAACCCGAGCATCTTTTGCGCCTTGCCTGGCGACTGGGTCGCCCCGTCTTCGGGCCGCTTGGGCTGTAGCGGCAGACGCGTGCCGCAATATATCTTGATGAGGCCGCGCACGTCAGCACCACGTACACCGACTAGGACTTTGACCATGCGCTTGCCTTTATAGTCCATGCACTGCGCAAGCAGCGGCTGGCGAGCAACAATACGCCCACTGCCGCTGGGATCGTGTAGCTCGACCTCGGCAAAGACGGAGAGCGTCGAGTCCCTAACACACAGAACCAAAGGCGTCACTTGGTCATCACGGAGCTCCATTCGTGAAACGTGTGGCAAGTTCAGCAGCTTGACCTTGGCCTGGAAGTAAGTGGGCCGCACATAGGGTAGCATCCAAAAAACGGAGAGCGGGACCACTGGGTCGACGAATTGGTTGGATGGGGATACCGGGAAGTGCGTAAACAAGGTGTCTTTGGGCGAAGACATAAAGAACCAAGAGTCGGTCTTGCTCTCAGCATTCAGCGGATGGGATTTCGCCGCACAGGCTGTATCAACTAACCGATACTCACCATCAAGACACACCGAGTTCCACACGTGGTTGGCAGCAGGCATCACCGCGCCTTGGTAGGTGTCTAGCGGCTGGCGCAGATACCCGCGCACAGCATGCGACTCAATGCCCAGAGCACCCATCATGGCGTCAAACAGGTAGGCAAAGCCAGGGCCCCGCGACCTCCGCCGCTGAAGCACGGCATTGGGCGTCTCTTGCTGCTCAAAATCGTCGTTGCTCTCGGCTGGACTCGGGTCGTACTGGATATTCGAGGCGATCCAGATAAACACCGCGCGCGTTTGCTCAATAGGCGTAGTAAATGGCCGCCCAATGTGCATCGTAGCTAACACATCGACAGTGAGCTTGACCGATAGCGACTTTATCGTCGCCATCTGTCGGTCGACCTTGGACCAGTTGACGGTCTCTGGATGCGAGATGTGGCCACCGAATTTGAACACTGGTCGAGTCATTTTGACATAGTTGATGGGCGTCACGTTAGCAGGCAATGGCTGCAACAGCAAGGGATCAATTTCCTCGATAGAGGGGTCGCGAGCAGTCATGTCGTGCTCAGCAGCGCTATTACCATTAGTGCCGGGGTTGGATGTGAGCGTTGCTGGCTGCGAGGGGCCGACATTGGACGGGAACGGCGACATGCCCCGTTCTTTCTGCGCAAATGTAGCGGGTGGCGTGGAGGACATTGTGCCAAACCCAGAAGACATAGTGGCTATCCGCAAAGACTGGTCTGCCTCAAGGGGCCCGCCATTGCCAACTGTGTTTCCGGCACTGGCAAACGACGCAGGCCGCTGCACTCCGGCGCCTCCAGAAAGCTTGTGCTCTGGCTGCCGTATGCCTGCCGTTGATGCCGATTGCCTGACGTGCGACTGGTAAGAGGGGGCTTTGTTGGTATGTGACTCGGACAGCTGCTGGGAGCCAACTGTGTAGCTGCGCTGCCGCGGCATATCGTTGGCAACTGGCATGATCGGTGGAGGTGTGTAGCTCGTGTTGTGACTGGGCTGCGCGGATACTATGCTCATTGGGCGTGATACTTCGTTGGGTCGATAGAGCGGCTGGCCACTAGTCAAAGGCACTGGCTGTTGCTGTTGCTGCTGCTGGGCCATAAACGTCGGGTCGTAGTAGCCACCTTGCATTTGCTCGGGCGGGGCGGCATAGTGAGCCATTGCGGACACGCTGTAAGGGGCCATCCCAGCAGAGGCCTGCTGAGCGTAATATTGCTGTTGAGGCTGATACTGTTGATAGGCAGAGCATGGGCGTCCGTTCGGATCTACCCCACTGTATGCTGACGTCGCATATCCGGGCTGGGCCATGCTGGCATTACCAGGAGTCATATAACCGCCACTCATGTGGTAAGCAGCGGCGACAGGCTGCCCAGCAATCATTGGCTGTGGCTGCGACTGGTAGGCGCCGTACACTGGCTGCTGATAGTACGCCGTCACTGGAGCTAGCGGTGGCGGTTGATTTGGGTGCTGCTGCATCTGAGACACAGCACGAAGCGTGTTGGCATCCGGTGAAGCGTCAGTCACAACACTACTCGCCGTGCGCGCACTAGGCCCCGAGCTGCCATAATAATAGGCATTGTCTGCCGACGACACGTTCATCATTCGCTGGAAATCCGTGGCAATATCGTAGCGCGTGTCATAATTGCCCGAGTACTGCTGCGCCTCCTGGCTGTCAGCCACAACGCCATTGGCCTTCTCCTTGCTGGCAGAAGTTGTGTGCTTGGCTTGTGGCCGTTCGTGAGCCGTGGTTGGCGCGAAATCGCTGCCATCAATATTCGCATGGTCATCGTCGAAACTGGCGCTCCTCAGTCCGCCACCCGCCAAGTTGAGGCTATCCGTACTGCTGTACCAGCTACGGTGTAGCTGGCTGAGATCGCCAACGCTGCTACGATTAAGACCAGCGAGTCCTATACTGGACGCATCGCTAGCCATGGAAGCACTGGCCGAGAAGGGAACAGTCGGCAAGCGCTTAGACTTGTTCGACTCTGCAACCGACGAAACCTGGCTAGACACAGTGGATGCATAGGACACGAAGCGAGCCGAGTTTTCCGAGGCGGGTGACATCATCATTTGGATCTTTGTCGAGTCAATGGCAGCATACTTGCTATCCAAGTCGTCATCGTCGTCGTCAAACAGATACTCGGCCTCATGAGGCGCCCTGCTACCTTCCTCAATGGGAGATGGGATGCCGTCCATCAGTTGGCGGGCCTCAGAAATGGCGGCTTCGTGAGCGGCACGCGCAGACGTCTTGTGGCTGCTGTTCACCGTGCCGGTGGCATCACTAAGCGAGTAGAGAGAGGTAAAAGAAACCTGGCGACCAAATGCCTCCTGAGACGAATTGGCAGTAAACGTCGAGCGAATGGTGCTTTGCTCAGACTTTGGCGGCGGCATGTCATCCCGGCTACGGCTAGATGAACGCGAAGACGCAGTGGGCTGAGGCATTCCACGCGGGCCAAACAGCATACTTCCGCTGTTGCGATTCTTTGTGGCCTCTTCCGTGCGTAGCGTCGCCTCGCGCATGCTCTCCATCGACGAGGTAAAGCTGCTGTTGTAGCTAGCAAGCCCATTCGATCGCGCCGTGCTAGCCCTAGAAGAAGGCGGTGCCCACAGGCCAATTTGGCTTAGCGAGAGGTCGTGTGCTGGCGGAGCGGCGGCCTTGGCTGAGGGCTGTTTCTGCGCGTTATTTTTGACGTTGCCTGTCATGGTGCTGCTGCTGCGCCCAATGCTGCTGCCAGGTCTCGTGTGGTCCTCATAAAGGAGCTTCATGCGCGTTGGCTGCTGCGGCATATACGCTTGGATCTTTTGCTGCTGGACCTGCATTTCATTGTTGGCCATGTTTAGCAGCAATGACTCTATTGAATCGGCAGCATTTGGGTCCTTTGCGGGTTTACCATTGGCGCCTCCGGGACCGCCTTGCTGCTTCGCGTAGGCGGGCGTCAATACGTCACTCAGGCGAGCCAGTCTTTCAGCGGTCTTCATCGCCTCGTGAGCCACTTCTGCCTCCCTAAGAACAAAAAGGAGGATGCGAGATAGTTAGTAGATGTGAATATCGGGCAGCGAGAATGCCTGAGAAATATGTGAGTCGGCAAATCACTAGCCAGATCAAAAAAGGGTCCACAAGTAGTAGCAACAAAAAGGCAGTAGGATGCGAACGAGGAAAAAAAAAAAAGTGGTAGAAGAAATGCGAATATAGCACAAGGTCCCTAGGTAAACACTCATGAGCAGTAGAGAGAATTTGTAAAATGGAGACAAAAAAGAGGGGACACAGTAGCACTTTTAACGCGTCGTGCGTTTGCCAGCGAACAAGCTAGTTACCATCCATGTCGAATGCGTCCAATCCAGCGGAGCACTCCCCTCTATTGCTTAAAGCAGACACTTACGTGAACTTTACCAGACATGCGGGGAACAGGCCGTCCTCGTTAGAGTCGAGGATCTTTCCACGCCACCAATTAGCGTCAGCTACAGTATATTCAAAAGGCATACATGCGATCGACAAGACCAAATGCGTTAGCTTCATGTGCGCTCAAACCCAAACAGAGCCCGCAGTTCCTAGCGTACTTACCACAATCGAGCACTTCGATCAGGTCGCCTATAAAAGCACAATCAAGACAATCGATAGAGGGGGGTAGGCGCGCGTTAGCACAGGGGCAGTCAGTTTTGAGCCCGAATGAGCTGGGCCTGGTGCAAATGTGCTAGAGCACTTACCCTTTTTGAACGGCAGGTCTTCGGCACCCTCGCCGGCAAACGTGTATAGTGCCTCGGCGTAGTGGCGGCCGTCGCGAATTCCCTCTGGCGCAATCATTTGTTTGCTCGGCGAGTACACTGCGCAAGAAGTTGGGTAATGTACAGGCTACAGAGTATAAAATGAAAATAGAAAAGAAGGGAAATGCGCAATAGTGTATTTTTTTTAAAAATAAACACAGAAAAGAAGAAGCGCGAAGGCCACAAACTCAGTTGCTGCGACAATCCAAATCCGGAAAGTCAGGCGGCAGTAGGATGGATGAGGGAGCGGTGAGATCCACTAGACATGGGTCTGGCTGTGTGGGAGCATTTCGCGCAGTTCAGGTGCTCTTCTGGGGAGCTGTGCTGGTGGCTCTTCTCCGGCACAGCGCTTGACCTTGCTCTATGAGCCCACTTATGATCCATGCCACTAATGCTGGTGGGTCCGAGGTGTTCTCCCCTTCAGGCAAACAAAACGTTGGTTTGATTTGCTGCCATCAAACTCTACGCGTAAATTCTCGCCTCATCCAGAGACGCGTTTCGGGCTGCGAAACCTCTGTAATTCGCATTTTTTTTACTTTCACGCATTTGCCAAATTGAACTTTGGCCTTGCTCCCCCGTGCATGCAATGTCTGACCCCTTTTCCAGCATTCGCCGCAAGCCCGCTGCAGCCACGTATGGTCGTCGGGCTCTGGCCGCGCGTCGAGCAGGCACACAGTCTAGCGCAACTATAAACGATACCGTGTTTGGACTTGCATCAGCTTCTCACCAACCAACCTTGTCACTATCTTCGCCAGTGCTTGGTGGTAACGCAACTGACACCAGCAACAGCGATGGCGACACAGGCGCCTTACCACCAGCTGGTTCCAACGACAGCGAGGCGAGCGGCAGGCCCTGGGCGCGGCGATCTGCACAATCTACTATGTCAAAGCTCGAGTCGCTTTACGAAAGCACGCAAGCCAAGGCCGCAGTGCTGAACAATCAATCTGCGCGAGAGATCTTAGACTCGGCCAAGAACGCTTGGGATCTTGGTGAAATTGACGAGACGCACGTCAAGCCTCGGGCCAAAGCCGTCGAGACTGACCGTCCCGCCCGACGGATTGCACGCAGCGCCACGGACTCAAGCAACACTGCCAATGCAGCAAAAGAGCCTTTTCTGGCAAAGAGCAAGCCGGTGGCCTCGGCAACATCTATTCCCGCACTAGTTACTCGGCCAGACAAGGGGCCCGACCTACCTCCACTTCAGACTATGACCAAAGCAACGACAGAACGATCGGCCAGGAGCAAGCCTGAACAGTCAAAGCGCACCCGAAGCAATGCTCGCGAAGCAGACGCACAGAATAGGTCAGCATTACAGCAGAGCGCTTGTTTGCAGCTGAAGACTGTCGAATCTCCATCAAAAGTCGCCAAGGCCATGCGAGGATCGCGTGCAGTACCAGTTCATCGCCAGCCACCGCCAACTACATCCAAAGCTGACCATGCGAACGATAGTCCCTGGGATATGACCGATTTTCTTGCCGCCAGTCCAATCCCCACTCAGGCAAGAACCTCTCGGCGCCCAGCTGCTGCTAAAGTGCGCGGGAGGAGAAGGCCACAAGCGAGTTCCGACGTTGCCTCGTCATCGCCGCCCTCGACACCTGGTCGCTTATTAGATATTGGCAAAGGCAGTCAACCGTCCAGCAGTCTGGGCGACTCGGATGGCGAGGGCATATTTGCTGCTGTCGCCACTCCAAAGGCTCAAGTTGCGAACCGGCAAACCTTGGAGGCTATACAGGGGCCCTCGTTAGCAACCTCGAAGCGCCTGCAAGCTCGCGCCTATAGCCAAAACGTAGTTTATACTTACGGCCGCACGCGAGACGAAGACGACCTAGAAGAGTTTAGTCGCGCACTGGCTTTCCCAGGAATGCCGGGAATTAGCTCTCAGCCCCTACTAGAGCACCGCGAGTCAGACATGGATAGCGACTCTGCCGCTGACAGTCGGTGCTTATCAGCCAAGCGACGTGGTGCTCCAGCCAGCTCTACACACTTGCTCGATCTTGCCGATCCGCTAGGAGATGGTGGAGGCCGCAAGGAGTCGAGTATACCCTTCAAAAGGCAGTTGGGAGCGATCATCCACGGCCTCAATGCCTCGGCTCTCGGTAGCGCCACCGCTGCATGCTGCCAGCTACTGGATGGGCTTGGCAACGAAGAGTTTCGCGACGAATTGCTGGGAAGCAAGAACTGGCTGCCTACACTGCTACAAAGCATGCATCGAGCGCGCGATGATCCAGCCGTCTTGCCAGCTGCCATGCTCGTTATCGCCATGGCCTTTTGCGTTCCAAAGACGATGCAAGCGCTAGTGTTTGAGCGCCAAGTCCTAGAGACGGTTGCCGAGATACTAAAGCCCACCGTTGAGACTGAAATCTTGCTGCTGCGACGCCAGCGCGACTTTGTTAGCGCAGAGTATCATCACTGTGCTGCGCAGATATGCTACTTGGCTCGGCAGTGCAAAGTTGTTGGCGAGTCACTTCCACATTCGACTTACAACCTGGCCCTGGCAGCGCTGCACAGCTTCACTCACAGCGATGACGTGGCATACTTGGCGATGGCAAAGCTCCTTCGCAGCGAGATGCGCGAGTCCGGCTGTCTTGGCCTGATTATTGAGCGCACATTCTCGTGGAGCATCCCGACATTTGTCGACACTCAACATCGAGCAATGGCACCTGGAGCTGGAGTATCGACTAGATCACCATTTGGCGAACCACGTGCCTCTACGGCATCGTCAGCCTTCTGGAAGGCGGCCAGCAGCAGGGGCCGCGCACTCGGCTTAGATGCCAGCGACAAGGACGACGACTTGTGGATGGACTTTGACTTGCCGGAAGAGGAAAAGCCTGTATCAGGAGCCACTCAGACATTGGCTGGCCTTGGGAAAGATAGGACCGGTCAAGGCATACGAATAGCCACTGCCAGAGCAACCGGTGCTGGCAGCCTTGGCAAGGCCCAGAGTGCCGAGAAGCTGCTACTACGTGAGCCGGATGGTAGCTTGCCGTCGTTTGCCTCTGTCGCGCTTGAGCTAGAGCTCTTGCGGTTTTGCACAACAGAATCTGCGGACGGCCAGAGTGAGGTTTTGGCAATCGACTCTTGCGTGCCACTGCTGCTGTCGTTGCTCGCCATGTGTCAACAAGCTAGCACTCAGCTCCAAGGTGCGTCGCTGGTACGTGCGCTAGAGATTGCTGCACTGGCACTCCAACTGCTCGTCAATTTATCCAACAGCAGCACTGTGTTTTGCGCACGGTTCATTGCATGCAGGGGACTGGAGGTCGTCTCCAAAAGCATTGCTTTTGTTTCTCAGAAGCTGGGCCAGCCCTCTTCTAGTATAGAACATGGCATGTCGGAATTCTCGCCCCAGCGCAAGACATTAGTCGATAACGCCAGCGATCTGCGCTATGACATTTTGCTGGTCACTAGTGCGCTCTTGACGAATGTTGTCGACTCGGATCCTTCGTCGGCGCTTTACTTTAACCACGTTCTGCAAAGCTCACAGTGCGCGCTAAGCAGCAAATGCTTCCCAGAGTGCGTGTGCAAGGGCCGTCTTCCGCTTTCTGTGCTTCTCACTCGAGCCTTTTTGGCTTGCCACTCTGCGTGTGCCATCGCTGACGCGGCAGTTGCTGCTGGGTACTTGTCAGTGCTTCTTGGCCTGTTGGTACGTGAGGAGACTGCGGGGCGGGAGTCGATTCTGCGGCTTTTGCCGGATCGAAGCACGGCAGTTCTCATCAGGCATATTGAGGACTTTATTCGTGTGTCCGACGCAGTGAACCAGCGGTTTGCTGGCCTGTTTGGCGGCCTGGCGTTCATGTCTCAAGGCAAGGACGCGCCTACTGCTAGCACTTGCCAGGAGAGTCGTCGGCCAATGCTGACAAGTGGCGCTCACAAGGGCTCTATCGACATGGCGCGTACTGTGGCTAGAGCCCCCAGCAAGGGACCAGCGACACAGTCCAAGATTGCTGCTTCGCTGCGAGCGGTCATCGATATGCTAGGTGATATTTAGTCAATTATTTATCTGCTCTGCAATGCAAATATTATAGAATATGGCTGGCATCGACCCGCCAACTAGTCGTCTTCGGCAGCATCGCTCTGGCTCTCAGCACCGCTCTCTTCGCCATAAATGTTAAATTCGTCAAACCCGGCTCCATCATCATACTCACCGTCATCGGCCTCCATATTTTCTACCTCGCCCAAGTTCCGCATAAGCTTGTCGACGTTGGCATGCAGGCGCTCGCGATCCACTTGACACAGTACAGAGCCAGCCTCGCGCTCTCTGAGAATGGCCTCGGTGTTTAGCTCTAGTTCCTCAGCCTGGCGATCAGCAGCAATAGCCTTGTCCAGCTCATCGTAGTTGGCCTCCAGGCTATCAGGCGTCTCGCTAGAGCCCTCGCCATAAATTCGCCTGGAATCACGTAGCTTTGACTGAATCAGCCTGGACAGTGATGGCTGAAGCCAGCCCGACTCGTAGCAAGGCCTCTTTCGCCGGCCGCTGGGATAGTTGATGAGATCCTTGATGGCCGGTATCTCAATGTGGAGGAGCTGGTATATGCCGCCCATATCCTGAGCGGCGGCAGTTGCGTCGAAAATGTAGCGCTGGGCCTCAATGGCGTTTTTCGGCGCAGTATCCTCTTGCGCTGGCTGCCTTATAATATTTGCGCCTCTGCCTTGACGAGAAATGCGAATTCGACCAGCGATCTCTTTGGTAGATTTCCGGCGCATATCCAATACCTGGTACCTGTAGGCCTCCTCTTCCTTGCGTGGGTCATAGCCAAGTCTTATCCAACAGCTTCGCCACGATCCCGTTTGCATCAAGTATGCTATCGAGTGCATGACTTGGTTGAGCCGGCATCCTTGGCGCTCGCTTGGCGGAATGAGGACCTCCATGGCATTTCGGCTTACCACTGGCGTTTGTGCAAGGATTTCCTGGGCCTTTCGAATAAGGCTGCGTGGAATGTCCTTGACAGTCTCCAGAGCTTTTGGATTCGGCTCGGTGGGCACAGTGCTGTCGGTGTACTTGATGATGATTCCGAAAAACCTTGGCCCCTTCTTTGGTCTGGCCTTTGGTCGCCTCTTCTCGGCATCGTCTTCGTTGTCTTCTATGTCAGGATTTGGAGCCTCGGTGACGTCTTTAAGCGGGTATTGCGATGGCCAACCAGTTGAGTCGAGGAACGGCGCTGGGATATAGCCGGTTGACGCGTCTAAGCTGGAATCCAACACGCCGCTTTCGCAGAGCCGCTTTGCTTCGTCAATGTCGACTTTGTTAAGCGCCTTTGCGATCTGCTTCAATGGGTCACCCTTGGGCACAATGTACTGGAAATCGGCTAGCTTGCGAAAGCGCGCAGTCTTGTCAATAACGGCGACTACCTCAACGCTCTCGCTCACAAACTCGGCGGGCCCTACTACCTCGCCTGTGGCGGATTTTAGTCTACGCGTGCGCTTTGTTACCTTGATAAGCAGGTTATCCGTCGCAACTTTTTGGCCATTAATTGGATGCGAGGAGGGATCGTTGTACCTAAAGCGTAGCTGCACTGGTCCTCTCTCATCAATGCCTGAAGTCGCGTGCCGTGCCACTCGATCGGCGCCGCCGAGCGTCAGTATGGCATTGTCGGTGTTGTTAACAAACCCAGGATACTCGATGGAAAATGCTGTGCGCTCGGGTAGCGGCCTGCGCTTGGCCATCTCCTCACCTGCGCCGTGTTTGGATTTCGACTTTGGCTTGGCCTTTGGAGGCATTGTGCACTTGTGAAGAAACAAAAAGAGACAGCTATAAGTAAAGAAGCACTCAGCAGTAACTCACAGTTTATTATTTAGGCGACCAAGCACTGCTACTGAATCCGCAGCTATAAAGTTGCATTGATTTGGGGTACTTGCACGTGGACAACAGTGGATTCAAGAAATCCACATGTGCTCAGTAAAGATTTTAATGTAGATGGGGCCCTGGGTGCTACTCTAGCGAATAGTTTAGAGCCTGGAGGGTTCGCTGTTGTTGGTGGGTGAGTGCGCTGTTATGCCGAATCTGGGCTTGAACTGCGGCTGAGATCTGGGGCTGTGTGTGGGTACCGCCACCATGGAACACAGGCTCGGTAAGAGAGTGAGAAATGGGTGCGCCCAACGGAACTTGCATGTAGGCGCCGCCAAAGAACGGCTGCTGCTGGTAGTATGTGTCGTATTTCTTGGCCTCCGCTTGGCCGTCGGGAGAGCGAGCGGCAGCTGGAGCCCAGGGGTACCTGGGACTTACAGAAGCTTGCTGGAATTCGTTTAGCTCGTTGCTGGACCCATTGCTCGAAAGCGACGTCCTTTGGGCCAACAAGTCAGGTGGGCACAGCAGAGCGTTGTTTTGAATCGGCAGCTGCGGCATGCCCGCTGGCTGAGCGCTAGCAGCACCACTTGCAATCATTTGACCAACACTTGGCTGCTGCCAGTTAGCAGGGTTTGCTGCACTCCCGTGTGGGCCCGCAGGAAGCCCGGTGTAGAAGGAAGGGAATGTCGTGGCAGCGACGCTGGCTTGAGCTTGAGTGGGCTGGGCTGTCATATTTACAAAGCCACCGTTATAGAGCATGCCAGTCGCTGTGGCTGGGTACTGGTGAGCGCCGGCCATGTACGGGTTGTTTTGACCAAGGATATCCTTGCTAATATGCCGCGACTTGTTGTAGCGACGTTGCCGCGACTCATACTTACCAAACTTCTTGACATCGTCGTTAAAGCGCTTTTTGTCGTCTTCGGCAAGTCTGACATACGGACTGCGCTCAAGTTCCGACATGCCCTTCCACCGGGTGCTCATGAGCCGCAAAAACTCGCGATTCTTAAGCATTTTGGTTTCGTTATCAACCCTGGACCTAGTGAACACAATGATTGAGACAACATATTTTAGGAGAGTATACGAGCATGAGACAATGCATCTCGCATAGCCTTGTCGGCTGGACTTGCCTTTGGTCGTTGACAAAGTATATGAAGGCGTTGCGGAAGCGTTTGAACTTGCTCTTGTTGCGAGGCTGGCGTGGCTTGGTCTGTGATTGGAGCGATGACGACGTTAGTATATTCTGTGCTGACTGGGTCGGGGTAATTGGGTTGTTGTTGAAGATCAGCCCCGTCGTCTGCGAGTGCTCCGTTGAGGGATGATATGTATACGCATGGCCAATTGGTATATTGAATAGATTTAGAGGCGGCGGCTGGGGCTGCGACTGTGGCTGTGGCCGCAATGGCGACGATTGCGGTTGCTGTCCGGGTAGATTGCTGGAAGCATAACCAAGCACTGGCGAAGTAGGCGTGACAAGTTGCTGAGTAAGCGAGCAACAGTCGCCCCCTGGGACACCGGATGAGGCTGTGGCTGCGGGCTTGCCAGTGGCAGCAGGCGACACTGCTGTGGCAGTTAGCTGAAAGGAGGGCGTGTTGCCGCCGCTATTGTCGGTAGACATGAGGTGAGGAATTGGTGGCAGCATTTGTCCTTGGCGGTGAGGTCCTTGTTGCTGCTGCTGTGAGGTTACAATGTAATTTTTGGACATATAGTCAGGCATACCCATGTTTGGCAGCACATCCATCTGCGAGCAAAATCGGATTATCGGGATGTTTAAAAGAGCGGCAGGTAGAGTAGTGGTACGCAAGAGAAGATAATAAAACCGACAGGTTAAAAGTGACCAGTGCATACTGTTCTTTATAGGTGACACTCTCTTCAATAGCTTGCTTGCACAATATCCGGAGAAGGGGCGGGCGAAGGGGTGGTTCACCAAGGCTGTCTGTGTTACACCAGCGTTCTTTTTATTCTTTGCCCTTGGAGCCGCTGCTACCGCCAGTAGCAACAGAGATAGAGTCAGCACAAACTAAAAGGTGAGAATCATGCGGTGGGCTCTAGGCCCTGCCATTAGTCGCTATCACCTTCTCATCGCCCCCACTCGTCCTCCGGCCAACGAAACAAAAAGCACCGGCTTTTGGCTTGGCCGGAGCTAGCGAATACCAACGGCTGCCAACACACTTTTCTCATGTGGGGGGAAGCCAACTTTTGCCGGTTGATCTTCCTGCCGCGCATTTTAGCGGTGTTTGCTTACTGTGTATCGTGGGATATTGTGGCGTGATTAAAAAAAACTAACGTCATGTTGGCTAAGAATAGCAGAGCCGATAACGGAGTGGTTTGCGCAGCTCTAGGGGCGAAGGCCTCTCACGGCTTTCAGCTAATCTCTGTCCATCCACAGGTCACTGTTGTAGATGGATGATTTGCAGTGGAAGCGAGTTTTACCGGGAGATATGCGGCCAATTCTGGCGCGTCTAGTAGCTCCCTTATGCGCTTTTCAAAGTGGGCACCCTCAACAGTTGGCGTGGCTCACTGCTACTCCAATAGCAATTCATGATAGGTAGGGTGGGTGTCGGGCCGATGCCGTCAAAATGATTGCCTGTATCCACTCTTCATATCGCAATTTAAGAGAACATTGGTATTCTGCCACAATCTGGCCAACATAAATAATGAGCACAACTGTGCTCATGTATACCCAGAGTCTCACCCAACCTATTGACCACTCCAGCTTTCGACGGTACCACACGTGGCTGTCCCCGGACTCTGGCTTGAGATAAAAATGGCAATATGCTCCGTCGACTCAGCGACTCGATGACTCGACGGGCTATTGTCACATGCGCGGCGATTATCTGCGGGATGATAGAGCAAGCTCTCTTCTTTTGAACACGCTTTGCTTGAAATTAATGCATTTGCTACACTGTAATTTAACTTTTCTTTCTTAATTCACCCTTTTCTGTTCTCTAAGCCTACTTGTAATTGCTACGCATAGCTAATGTCGTCTCCGCCAAAGCCATGGGAACAGAATGGCTCTGAGAGCGGCTCTGCCGCTCCGCCAACCGCGACAGCAGCGGCCCCTACACTACCGACAACCGCTGCTGCCAGCGCTGAAGTTGCAGGTAAGAAACTCTTTAAGCCTTGCCAATATTAGTAGAACCTACTTGGCGGCCAATGGAACTGATAGTGTTGACTGCTCTTATGTTTATGTAGCTGGCAGCGATAATCAAACATTAGCCAACTCAAATACAGCAATGGTTTCTAGTAGCGGCATTGGTGGCTACGGGGCGAATGCCTATGGAGGCATGGGGTCCTATGGCGGCTACGGTGGCTACAGCATGGGGAGCTACGGCGGGTATGGTGGCTATGGTGGCTATGGTGGAGGCTATGGAGGGATGGGGTCGTATGGCGGCTATGGCGGCATGCCCGGATACGGTGGTATGGGTGGGTATGGCATGGGCGGTCCGATAGGCCAACAGAACCCACTCTCGCTGACACAACAACTGGACGCCTCGACGCGCAGCACATTCCAGCTAGTTGAATCACTTGTTGGGGCCTTTGGTGGGTTTGCGCGTATGCTCGAGTCGACATACTTTGCCACACACTCTTCGTTTATGGCTGTTCTGGGCGTGATGGACCAGTTTGGCATGCTTCGTAGCTCGCTGACAAGTGCAGTTGGGTCTACATTTGCCTACGACGGACTGCGGCGACTGATATCGCGAGTCACGGGCCAACCGATGAGCGTAAACAAAAGCGACTTGGATGCAGGGAACTTTGCTGAATACGAGAAGCGCTCGCGAATTAGCAAGCGCTCGTTGCTAATGTTCTTTGCCGTCATCGTTGGACTCCCGTACCTAATGACCAGGGTCATTAAATCTATTGCCTCTCGACAGCGCCGGCTGACTGCCCAGCAGAACATGGAAGCCTTTAGCAATCCGCAAAGTGGTTCGGCTAGGCCGGATGGCCCCGGTCAAGCCATGCGTGCGGTGGGTATGGAGTTTGCGCAGGCACAGTATGACTTCGCTGGCGAGACCAAGGCTGAGCTCAGCTTCAAGCGCGGAGATGTGGTGGCGGTCAGCAGCAAAGTAAATGTCTGGGGCAAACCCAGCGAGTGGTGGCGAGGTACAACTCAAGACGGCCGGGAGGGCTTGTTTCCTGCTAACTACGTATCAGTCATTAAACCGGGACAAAGCCCTCAAGCTGTTGTCGCCCATTCAGCGGCCACTGCTGCACAGGTAGTGAGCGCAGCCGAATTTCTTAAAGCCGAGAGTACTTTGTAGCCATGAATGTTATGCAGCATATTTATTCAATGCTAGTGAAATAGAGATAGAAACCTACTCTGATGGCTAGTTATCTATGCAAATCGCCGACCCAGCTTGAGAAGAGAAGCCACTCAAAGTTACCATAATCTAGCGAATTACATTTTATATATAAACCACAAATAGACAAGTTGTCTTAGAAACGATATACTGTAAGTGTCCATGTTTGCTAGAAGTAGAGCGCTGTGCAACAGCATACACACCATTTTCACCCTCTCGTCATCTGAGTTGTTCATAGCTCGGCGGATACCCCGCAAGTGGAACAACTGATACAGATAGTAGCCTACTGAAGAAGTGGGCAAAATCGAAGAGGCTAACACAGTAATAGAGAACAAAACACTGGTCCAGCTAGCTTCCGAGTATATGGCAATAGTAGCAAGTGCAGCGCATGCTAGAAGAGATGTGGTGCTGCGGAACCACTGGGACAGTAAAAACTTGATGCGAAAAGCCATGTAAAGTGACAAGGCCAACACTAAAATATTGGGGATAGGATTTTCTGGTCGTTCCAAAGCTCTAATAATGGAATAAAGCCGCTCTTCGATGGTTATTGAAGGCATGGAAAGCAAAATGTCAGTTAGAAGATGCAGAAGAAAAGCAAAGAGACAAGATGCAATTTCCCAATTCCAGCAGCAGGCATGCCTTTTTGACTAGGAAATAAGGAGACTTCCTTGCTCAAAACAGCTTTTCCCGATCTTTTCTTTGATACAAAGTAGTGTAGTGTGCTTTGTAGGCCTTGATGTAGCAATTTTCCGGATTATGTATTCTAGGCCACTGAAAAGAGAAGGAGAAACCCAAGCTAACAAGGTATGCAGTGTAGAATTCATATGGACTTGGTAATGCAGTATGTAGCCTTTTTTCTCATGCTTTTGATTCTTTCGTTTCAGTCCTCTGCTTGGCTGGCTGCAAGCCTTTTGTTTACGTTACTTGTGATTTGATCACTTGGTGATTAGTTCGATTTGCCCGCTTTGTGTTGTCCATTGGTAGCTGTTCTTCGCACTCTAGCTAGTTTTCCTCCTTCTCCACAGCATATTTACTTTATTATTATCAATTTCCCCGTTCGCACTATTTCCCGACTAAATTATGCTTGAGAGCGGACCCGACTTTGTCTCTATGGAGAGCACAACTGCCGCTACGGTTGGCGAGACCAGCGAATTACCACAGACAGACGTTGCAGCAGTGGCTGCGCCGGCCAACCCTGAATCTATGGTTGTTGACAAGTGCATTCCAGCAATCAACGGCTCATTTGATGCGGCGCTCTTGCGCACACCGACAAAGAGCAATGGAGCCAATTCCGGCGGCAATTTGAGCGAAGAGATACTTGGAGCTACGCCAGGGCGCCACGCAAGCCCAGAGTTTAAGTGTGTGTATCCGCCGAGCGAGAACGCGCAGAGCTTGATTGTCGAGCACTTTGGCTTTTTGCCAATCTCTTTTATCGACGAGATCATAAACGCGGCCAATGACACGGTGTACCGCGCCACGGATGCGCTGAGCAAGTTTGTCGAGAAGGAGCAAGGCAACAGCGAGGCCACCAGCCAGGCAGTCAACAAGGCTGAGACGCTGCTAGAGCATGCGGTGGACAAGAACTTTGACAAATTTGAACTCTACGCTCTGCGCAACCTGTTCAACATTCCACAGGGACTTGAGGACTATGTTGTTATGTCCCATCGACGCGCAGACGTTAGTAGCGGCCCTGCTATCTTTGCTGAGGACGAGGCCGAGCTGGACAAGGAGCTGGAGGAGGTGCGGCGACAACTAGTGGCAAACAACTTGCTCAAGACTAAGCTGGAGCGCGATATTGCCAAGGTTGAACGTGGTGTACGGCGCTTGCATGCGCTGAACGAACAGCTGCATTTAAGCGAGATCGCGCTAAAGACCCTGACGGATCCAGCACCCGTTGTAGCTGCTGACATGCGTGCTCAGATTGGCGAAGTCACGCGGCTGGTCAACCAACTGAATGTGGTCACGGAGTCTGGCAGTCTGGCGTCACTGGACGCACTGAACGATCCAGCTGCTCGAGACTTGTACCTTGCATGCATAGCAGACATTCAAATCGCCAGTTGGGAGAGCAGCCAAGCCCAGCTCCAGACCAACTAACCAAAAAAGGCCATTGTGGCATGCTTTTTTAGTCCCGTGTGACGCAAACACCCACTTTTCCCACTTCTCTCATCTTCCTTTCCAATCTTGACACTACTATTTTTTTTGAATGACAATGGAGCAAATACGCTACGTTAAAATACCCCTGGCCGAGACCCGCACCGAACCTGACCACCATGTCGAGTATGCGCTTAATGTCCAGGGCCCTGTGCGCTCGTGGACGGTGTGGCACCGCTACAACGACTTTCTCAAGCTGGCCTATGAGCTGGAGA
The DNA here is from genome assembly GCA_027578835.1 of Coemansia sp. RSA 2050. NCBI lineage: Eukaryota > Fungi > Kickxellomycota > Kickxellomycetes > Kickxellales > Kickxellaceae > Coemansia > Coemansia sp. RSA 2050. Next base: position 4,863 of record JANBSU010000125.1, on the reverse strand, counting down.
GAGAGTTTCCGGGCACGGCCACGCCGGCAACGTTGCCGCCCAAGACCCTGTCGTCATGGTTCGCCAAAGTCACAGCCGGCAACAGCAGCAGCAACCTGGAGTTTATTGAGGAACGAAGGCACAATCTCGAGCGCTACATCCAGGGTATGATAATGAGCGATGACGACCGGTGGCGCACGTCAAAGGCACTGCAGCGGTTTCTGTCTCCTGCCGGAAAGGCCTCGAAATACCTAGCTGGTAAAAACGGGCCGCCAAGTATAAGCGGCACAGCCTCGGAGACGGGGTCGATTGACTCCGACGCTGGATGGGCTACAGCGGGCTCGTGGTTGAACGACCAGCGCGATGTAGAGCAGATTATACGTGATGTGCGCCAAAGCATACTTCGACGCGAGAACGCATTGACGCGCAATGAAGTATCGATGTCTCACCAGTGCTTGTTGCAAGCCAAGCGACGGCTCACCGACTTGGGGCGCACTCTAAAGGCGCTAGAGCAGGGCTTGGAGCAAATAAGCTCCGGCTTGGCGGCGGGAGAGCTACTTCGGCGCCAAGATATGCTAATGCGGCTGAATGAGGAAAAGGCCAATTTGACGCAGCTGGTACTTGGCCCTGGCGTTGTCTCTGGAGGCAGTGACAGGGCCGCGCTGCTCAGTGGCGCATCAACTGCTAGCAACAACACTCGGCTAATTGGGCGGGCAGGTGGTAGCAACACAACGGCAATGGGCAATGGTGGCTCATATAATATGCCTGGAGCTATGCCTGTACGCACGCACAAGCTTGACGAACAAGGGCCACCACAGCCACGCAGCCGTAGGATATTCGGCAACAGCAATCCGCCACAAGAAACGAACGAGACTCGCGGCCTTGATAGCCAGGGGCTGTTGCAGCTTCAGACTGAGCGAATGCGAGAACAGGACCTTGTTGCTGTCGAGTTCAGCGCTCTACTGCGGCGCCAGCGCGAGATGGGCGAGACCATTGGCAATGAACTTGATTTGCAGAACCAGCTCCTGAACGAGTTGGACCAGGACATGGACCGCACAGGCAGTAAGCTTGCTGCTGCCAGGCGCCAGGCAAACAAGTTGTAGCGTTGGTATGTTTCGCATAGCTATTAATTGAGGCAAACTAGCGATTAACTCTGTTGCTGTTAGCGCCACTGCGGTATGAGCCGTCGGGAGACCGTGAGCGCCTTCGATTAGCCCCGGAGTCGCTACGGCCGCTGCCTGTGTTATGTAGCCCCTTTCGGAGTAGCTCATGCCGCATAATCCCTTCGACAGCAGTGGGTTTGGCCGGCAATGGCTTGGAGACCTGTGCTTGCCCGTCGGCAGATCCACTGCCCGATGGAGTCATTTTGCTAAGTGAGCCCTGCTGCAAAGCCAACGCTGCCTTGAACGGATTGGGCCTTGCCAGGTTTGGCTTGGGTTTAGCCTGGAGCTTGTTTGATTTTAGCAGCCCTGACTGACCCAGCGACTCTTTTGCTGGCGCGATTTTCCAAGTAAGCTTTATAGGCTGGCCCGTGCTATCGCGCTTCAGGTCGGTAGAGGTAGACGGCTCGGATAAATCCGATTCCTGAGCCTGTCTTGTTCCGGCTTGCAGCGACTTTTGCGCCCGCTCAATCTGCTCTTGCAGCAACATTTGCTCTCGCTGCTCATCGTCCATCTCTTGCCGTTCCTTTTTCATTATCGCAGCCTTTCTCGCTAGCGCTTCGGGACTATTATCTATCCACTCGATGAGCCACCCTCGCTCCGAGTCCTCGACACGGCACTTGCCCTCACGACCCAAGTACATGGCAAAGTCTGAAAGTGTATCCCACTTTGTGGCGTTCATGTGAAGGTGCTGTCGATCGGCAATTATTTCCTGGTACACCTGGTTAGCGTGCACCTTCTTTGTGCCGTACCGCCGAGACAGGATGGACAGGAACACCTCTTCAAACTCTTGGGAAAACTGCTCGACGTATCGCTCGGGATGTTCGGCGAAAATGGCCATTTGGCGCTGATGTGATTCGGAGGCGCAGTGGCACTTGAATCCGTTTTGGTCACGGCATTGCTTCTCGCACATTTGGCAGTACCACCGCAACCGCTGCAAGCCCTTGGCCTTCATGCGGATAGCTGCCGCTTTGGCAGTCATAAACTCGTGCTTTGCCATTGTTCTAGCTGTGCAATGTAATTGTTTCTGTCTTTAGCCGGCGTCGCTGTACGCTACAAAGTGCAGGAACCTGTTAGTAGAATTTAGAGACAGTGGTGGCAACTAATGGCAGTGCCCAATAAAAGACTCCGGCATTAACCACACGTGCCTCGTGTAGCGCAAATCTAGTGCTTATGGACCAGCAGGGATTTCTGCGCCTCACTCAATTTTCCCGTTTCTTTCCAGGCACTCCCTCAATTGCCTTGTGGGCAACCTCGGAGAGTGCCTAAAAAACAATGTGGCAAGAGTTTGAGGGTTGTCTGGTGTACAAGTGATTCCTCTCACTCAAGCCAAGGGGTGCCGATGAAAGCAGAGCAGGGGCCAGACAAGAGATACAAGGGCACTCCCGCAGGGTACCCCACTGCCAACAAGTCAGCAGAGGCGCTGGTTCATACCTCTTTCTGTCCATGCCTGACCCACACACCTGCGGCACCCCCAGGCCCACAAAGGATGCCATTCAATGTATCAAGGGTTCAGCCTCCAGGCCACTTAACATGCACGCTAATATATATGATGACCAGAAGGCTGTCCCCCAGGATACTGGCACTAGGAAGGGCGGACGCACACTACACAGACTACTAAGTATAATACTTTTAAAAACCCCCGCCAAATAAAAATTATGAAGCCAAACGTTTTCGTGAATTCAAATAAAATTTACTGGAAAAATGAGATTTACTTTTGGGAGGGTAGGGAGTGCCTGCTGTTTTTTGCTGTTGGCAAAAAAAAAAACACCGCCACAAAAATGGCAGTGTTTTTTTTCTACGGTATTGTCAATACTCGAAAATTTGGTAATGCACATATACTACCATGAGTGCTCGCTCCAAAAGATAATGGCGCCTTTTTTTATTGACTTCTCTACTCTGAGTTGAACCTTTTTCGACGTTGACAACGCTGGAATATTGTTAATCGAGAGGGCAAGCTGCTCGTGACTTTGTCGTCATGCTACACAGGGGCTTGTCGTGCGCCTCATGGTGCTGCATACATATCCCTTGTCTATTCGCCCAGCATGCATACAGGCGCTTCTTCTGGAAACATTGGAGCCAATGTCCTGTAAAACAGTGGCTTACTTGCTACTGAGTTTATATTTGTCTGCCGGCATTATAGCTAAAATGCATTGTTGTGTAGAGGTCAGCCGCTGGCTATCTGCCCAAAGGACACCCTTCTCTCCTCCTTTGTGTTTGTACCTCTAGCTATTTTTGGCGCTTTTCTTCTCTTTTCCCCTACTGGGCTTTTTATCTTGCCAAAGGACGATCCCCTCTCTTTTTGTACGAGTACCAAAGGATGTCGCAGTTTTTACGCATCGACTCGTTGCTGAACGCTGGCAGCGAAGGCACGAACCAGCCGGCGGCCGACCTATCGACAACAGGCGGTGGACCAGCGCAGCAGTTTCTACACCCGTCAGCGCTGATCAAAGCAAAACCGCCCCCTTTAAGCATTGGCCCTTACTCTCAACCGCCGCAGCCCTACTTTGGAGGAGCTCCCATGGTGGGCACCACGGAATACCACTCGCGCGAGCTTCGGGTGGTCCGGAATCAGTTGCCGTTTTCAGTGCACGACAACCGATTTTGGCCATACATGCCACAGCCCCAGAGCCTCTCACTTCCTTCCACTAATACTCCGCTGCAGCCGTTGCCTGCAGCCAACCCGCTTGCAGTTAGCGAGCGCAGTTTTATTCCGTGGCAGCGTCACCGGCGCTCACGCGCGTGCGAGAGCTGCCACTACAGGAAGATCAAGTGCGAAGGCAGTGGCACCAAGTGTAATAACTGCGTTAGGTTCAACTATGAGTGCACTTGGGCGCCAATGAAGAAGCGCGGTCCGAAACCAAAGTCCAAACCCAAGTCTACGAGTAGCCCTGTGCCTCTACCTCACCAGTCTTCAGCCGACAGCACGCTACCTAGCACAGCCAGTCTTCCGCCCAGCAGTAATAATAGCGCCTTGCACGTGGCGGGTGCTTCGGATAGCAAAGCCAACAACCATGAGCACAGACGCATTAGCAGCTCGGTTCCCAGCAAGACACCAAAGTACTCGTTTGATGATCCTTTGGGTGATGCTCCAGAGGAGATTATGCGACGTTTTTACTCGGACGAGGTTTCGCAGGACACTCGCGATACGGTCATTTGTTACTTGGACTACTTTTACGGCGTGTGTCCGATCTTTCATCCAGCAACGCTATTGCGTCGAGTAGTGAATGGCAAAGTTGACCCTCTGCTTTTACAGGCTATGCGAGCGTCGGCAGCACGGGTTATAACCAAGCTCACCGGAGTTTATGTGGACGTCGACAAAGCAATCGAGGATGTCCAACAAAAGCTATTACTGGGTCTCGAAAACCCCAGCTTGGACTATGTGCGCACAGTCGTTCTCCTTGCCTCGCTAAAGGGAGGCGAGTGCGAATTTATGTCATACAACTCCTTGTCCTGTCTGGCATCAAGTTTGGTCACTCGGCTTGGCTGGCACACTATCGATCTCGTCGGCAGTGAAGCTGAATTGTCCTGGGAGGACTGGATCGAGATTGAGCTTAAGCGTCGTACATTCTGGGTTGCCTACGAGATTGACAGCTATTTGGGTCTGCTCAGCGACCGGCCCATGACTATCAGCGAATCGCGTCTGTATGTTTCAGCGCCGAGATCTGATCATACTTGGGATGATATCACAATGATGAAGGCAGATAGTCAGCCCGCCTCATAC